>OX030957.1:6597756-6882756 GCA_943735955.1 Piscicola geometra | reverse complement strand
TAATTTAGTGGTCGATGACGACAAGACAGAAGCGAAGAGAGAGACACTGAACCAGGGAGAGGTGAACGGAAGGGAGGTTGGTAACGATTACTGTGGCGTTGACAGCCCGAATAGTCTTCAAAAAAGGCAGCAAGCAACAAGCGAAAACGCTGGTGATTTTACTTGTTCAAGAATTAACGAAAACGACAACAAAAAAGATAACAAAAACAACTGCAACACACAAAATAACCGTAAATGTAACAGTCACAACAACTTCAAAGCACAAAAAGTAAAGAAGAAACGCTGTTTCTATAATAATAATCATAATGATGTAAATGATAAAGTTGACAACCATGTTAACAACCACCTCAACAACAACAACACAGCTAACCTTGGCAGCAACACTAACAAAAGTAGCAACATAATTATAAACATACTTAAAGACAACTATGAAACTAAAAACAAAATAGTCAACAACACTAGCAACAACACTAATAACGCCATCAACAACAACAACATCAACAACACCATTCACACCAACAACTCCACTAACAAAAAAAGCAACACCAGCGTTGTATACGAAGAACAAAGTCTACTTGAAAAATGCCTCTCAAAGCGAAGATCCAGCAAAGGAAGTCCTGATTGCCATGGGAAACAGTCGAGGTTTGAGAGGGGAGATAGCGATGGTAGGAGGGACGTGTGTGGAGATGGAAGGGATTCCAATGGGGTTCTGAGCAGTTCCCCGAATATGGGTGATGCTGATGGTGTTGATGAAGAAGGAAGTAAGGATGAAACTGGGTACTATGATTCTACAATTAATGGAAAACTTGCTCTCAAAAGCGAAACTGGTGTCGTTTTGAAAAATGGCAGCAATGAATTTTTTTTATTGAATAAAAACGAATTGAATGGAGTGAAATGCAAGAACAATGAATGTATAAGCAACCAGTACAACAGTCATGTCAGCTACAGAAATAACAAGCACAACGACGATACAACACGCTCTAGCAACAGCGGTCGCTCAAAAAAAGAGATTTTCGTGGATAAAAACAACAGTAACATTTCAATTTCTCCCTACAATAACAATCTCACAACAAAAGAATCTTCTAACCAAAACAACAGCAATTACAACACAACAAACAACTTCCTCTCCAACCACACACAACTCCCTGGATTCAGCAGCAAGCTCGATGCATCCATCCACGCCAAGACAACTCCGCCATCCATCTCTTCTCCAACCAAAACCAAAGACTCAAACCACCACCTTTCAATTCAAACAACCACCCAGTGTTTTACACAGACCTCGACTCATTCATGCACTTCAAGCAAAAATAAAAGCACAACTCCTGCGCAGTCGAGGCATTTCCTCCTCGAGAGATTTTTCAATGATAAAAGCGACACTCTTTCAAACGGAGAAAGTAACGAAGAAAAGGAGGCGAAAGACAATTGCATGCGAGGGTGGAAGCTGGAGGGAGATGCAAAAGAAAGAAGAAACAGCAACAAAAACGGAAGTAGTTCCCAGGATGAAGACAAGTCTGATGGAAACTCCAAGGAATCTTCTCAGAACACAGAGCCCATCTCCCCCATCATCACCTCTCCCATTTCCTCCTCGCTCCCTTCTCCCACGCCATCAACTGCGCATCCGACTGAGCAGCCAACTTTCAATTTCTTTCCCAATCTCCTGTACAACCCTTTGGAGCTGTACAAACTCATGCACGTTTCGTATCATTACTACCAGCAACTACAGCACTGCAACCAACACTACCCCCTCAACTACCCACAAGTGTCGCCTCTCAACACTTCTTCACTCATCGATCCGTGGTGGCTTTTCAAATACTACAACCACAACATGAGCAACAACGAAAGCAACAGCGAAGCAGCAGCAACAACACAAGAAACTAATACAACTACATCCTTCAACAACAACACAACAATCTCAAAACAAACAAAAAAGCACGACGCATCAAACTCTTTCTACAAAACGAGTGAAGAAAACAAAGACAACCCAGAATTAGCTTTATATTGCTCTGATCTGCGTAACCATGACAACCATCACTTGTCCACTCGCGAAACTCCAAACACGCTTCCAAGTCAGTCGCTCTCCCACCTCCCCCACTCCACCCCCAACACCCCCACAACTACGAAATCTACTCCTCTCTTCAATACAATGATCAGCACTAATTCGGATGAAAACAAAAATAATAACAACGAAAACAACAATAACAAACCTTCTCATGAATTCAACCACAGCAAAGACAGCAACGTTACCAGTTCTACCTTTTCCCGCACCACCAGCAACAACAAAAACACTACTTGCAACAGTAGTAACACAAGCAACGACGACAACAGCAACAGCAACAACAACGACAACAACGGCAACAGCAACAACAGCAACAGCAACAACAACAGCAACCCAAACCCCTACTTAACGTTTCCCTTCAAGAGAGAGGCTGACCTCTTATCCTCGAGTGTCAGTTACTTCAACTACCACCTCGCCCATCCCTACTACAACTACCTCCTCTTCCACAACAACAACAACAACATCGGCACCCAGGAATTTAAAAGCTGGAGTCATTTAAAAAGCCTTTCAGACTTTCCCATGAAAACTGAGCCTGTGCCTATTTCCAACAACATCAACAACAACAGCAACAACAACAGCAACAACGTCAACAATATCAGCAACAAAATAAGCAACAGCAACATCTTTTTTGAAAGCAGGTTTGAAAACTATTTTGTTTGTTAATAATAAAAGATAGAAATTAATTAAATCTTATTTTTGTTTTAAAAAGATTGAAAAATAATAATTTTGCACTGGTGTTCGAACGTGATTAATTAAAATAGGTTTTCCTTTCGGTAAACCTCCAAATCTCGAAACTTTTCAAAGCGCATCCAGAAGATAAAATACTAAAGCAAGGACATTGTTACAGAACTCGTTTTATACTTTCGTACACTTGTGCTAAGTGATGGCAATGAGATAACAGGTTGTTTAAGCGCCATTACCACGAAATATCACGAGAAGACTTCTCAAAAAGTTTACGCAACAACTGCACGCTACCTCCTGCTCCCAAGAATTCTCGCTTGCAGACAAAATAACAGCGTTTTGCCTTTGAATGCTGAGAATAAATCTCGGCAGATAATTAATTTATGGCGCTATGAAGTGTTATGACACTCACTTATGCGTAACCTCCATTAATCACCGCCTCCGAGCGCGCCAGAGAGCAACCCTGCACGCTGACCTGCCACCAAGGCTGTGTGCTTGCGTCTCAGCGAGTGGTAGTGAGTGGTATGCGAGGAAAGTGGGGAGTGGTAGTGAGGGTTATGGAAAGGTGGGAAATGAATACATTCAAGGAGTGGAAGTGAGGGGTATGGAAGGATGGGGAATGGGGGAACTTTTTATGAAGTGGTAGAGTGGTAGAAAAAAAAGAAGAAAAAAAAGAAAGTGGTAGAAAGTGTTAAGAAGTAGAAGAAGAAGTCTTTAAAAGTAGGAAAAAAGAGAGTGAAAGGGATGGAAAAGTAATGGAAAGGAGTGATAGGGAGTGATAAATAGTGGAAGAGAGTAGTTGAGATAAGTAGAAAAAGGTAGAGAGAAGAAGAGATAAAAATGGAAGAGTAGAGAGGGTGGGAGTTTTATAGAGTAGAAGGAAGTTGTAGGAAGAAGTCAAAAAGGAAAAGAATGGTGGTGAGCTTAGGGATGCAGGGTTCAAAACACAGCCCGCGGATGCTTTAAATGATAAGAAAATGCCTTCAATCGGTTTAGTGCTTCTTAACTTATGGCCAACAATGCTGCAACTTGACCCAAAAAAAAGTTTCTAACAGATTTGTTTTTTTATCGATTTTTTCTCCAAAATAATTTTTATTTTCCAAACTTACTTATTCTCCTTTCAAAACTTTTTCTTCCTTCCCCAAAGGGCACCCCACCACAAGGCACTTCCTAGCAAACGCTCGAGGGAGGTGTGCAAGGCGATTAGTCTCACGGACGGGAGAACCATCTACCACTGTCCCCAGTGCCGCAAAACCTTCACGAATGCCTCTGACGCCAACAAACATGTCGACTTTCATGATGGTAGGTTGAGAGGGAAGAGGGTTTGTGTTACAGTGGTGGTTGTTGGCTGGTTAGTTTGTAAGTAGATGGTTTTTTTTGGCTGGTAGTTTGAGTTTGGTAGTGCAGCTTATGCAACCCATACAATATAAGTCAGATGTATTTGAAAAAAAAGATTTTATAAAAAAGACAAAGTTTCAAAAAGAAAATTATTTGTAAGTGCTTATGCTCAGATCATAGGAGACATTAAAGGGTACTCAAAGCAAAAGGCCTGTTAGCACCTTCCTAACGTCTTTATGCCTTTTTTAGGGCTCTTTTATCTCATAATTCCTTATTTACAACAATAGGCCAGTCAGCCTCATCCGCCGCTGTCAGGAAATTCTTTTTATGTTTTTGATAGTTCTCAGCGCATTTCAAATTTCGAATTGTAGCGTTGATGCTGTTTATTAGTTGGATAAATGTATTTTGAAAATTACGTAAATTGAAAAGAAATACCGTTTATAAAATTAAAAACTTTCAAATACTATTACACTTATAGCAAATTTGAAATTAATAAAAATAATTCTCAAAGTGCCAATAGTAAATCTACTGTGCAAGCCCTCACACAATGCGCTGTACGCCTCGCATTTGTTCAGAGTTGAGTTCACTTTTAATTCATCGACCAGTCATTCCCACACACTTCTTTCAACACCACACAAGCATCCCATCTCCATCACCCGTTAATTGCCTACTCCATACATCCTTCACTCGTCTCCGCAGCCAAGCTTTATGCCTGTAGAGTTTACTGTTCGTCTCTGTGAAGTTTGTCGATTTGTATTGAATTTGAGGGAATTATGTTTTAAATATTGAAAATTGAACATCGGCATGACTCCATCTTGCTTTTCCTGAATCACTTTGCAATTTCAGCGACCTCAAGTACCCAACAAACATTCAACTAGCATTACAACTTCTCCGTGGTTTTTTTAGTTTTTGCTGTTGCTGGGACTGCTAGTGTAATAATGTCACTGCAGACATTTTTTTGAGTTTCTTGTATGCAAACACTTCAGAGGAGCACGCTGGTACTGCAGCACAATGTAGTAGTAACCAGGAATGTCATTGGCGCCCTGCCCTCGCAACGGAGCGGAGTATTCTTTTATTGCTCCGATGTGAACTCACTGTCTTTTGTTTCTGTCCTGTTGCCTCGACAATGCGGCATATTGTGCTCGTGCCTTAAACATACAGCGACTTGTATTACAATTTACGAGCTACAAATTCTGCGACATCACGCCACCTTTTCTCTCACGTACGCCATTACACTTTCAGGAATTCCCGCAATTTATGTCACTTTAAAGTTTTAGTCGCTCTGAAAGTTTTTTGCTCATTTTGCAGCTTCATGTTCCTTTTAGGATCTACCAAATTTGTGGGCTTTAGTTTTTATTGTTTTACTTTTATGGCTTCTTTTAAATTCTCACGAAACCTATTGTTTTTCCCCTTTATTAATGGCATCTTTTTAACAAGTGTTCACCCTCCAGCCACCATGCACCCTGATGCACCCTCATGTATTCCTCATGCTTCCTTCAACGTATGGCAGCCTTCATCATGCAGCAGGATTTTTCCGCCTCATGAATTGCATGCGCGCGAATAATACGTCTGCCCGTTGGCACTTCATCGTCACTAATGCTCTCGTTCCTTTTGTCCCCCCCCCCCTGAAACCTCCGATGAAGAACACACGCGTCTTCTTCTTCTTCTTCTCAGAACTTATTTCGATAAAATTTCTTTCTTTGAAAAATTCACCGTTTGCGAGGAGAGATTTTTGTTGAGAATTTTTTTTAATCTGGAATATAAATACTCAGCAAAAAAAGACAATATCGCAATGTGAAAAAAATATAATGAAATGAAACAAAAGTTTCTTTATGATGGATGGAAGGATGGTTGGGTCGTTAGCGGGAAGCTGTGATTGAGACGTATCATTCGCCTCCTGCCACTTGCTTTCTCGCGCGTTTTGCCAAAAATTGTATATAATTTTTAAAATTATTTTTGAGAGATTTTTATATTTAAAAACTTTTTTACATTTTATTTTTGTTTCTTCGTTCTAGTTAATGTATTTTTATTATATTTTTCATGAATCCTTTTTTTATAGAGATATATTTCTGATAAACATTTTAGGATGGATATATTGATAAGAAAAGTCTGAATTTTTATAGTTTTATCAATTTTCTTATATTTGCTTTCAAATGCTTTCGTGAATCAAAACATGCAAATGCAAAACTTGTGGAGAAGTAAGTGGAGCCTAGTATCGTATTTTGTCTGCTCTTGATTTTTCGGATCGGCTTTGATATCATTACTATTAATTTTACGTTAATGTGGCTTTATGTTTTTTTATATTTTTTTAAATAAAGTTCAATTTTTATAAGATTTTTCATATGTTGCTTTTCAATAAAAAAAATTTCCACTTATTATTTGTTATTTCTTTTTTCGTTTTCTCAGATTCGTCACAGCTAATAAGAGCTTAAACTATTATATAAAACCCAATATATATATCTAAATAATTTTTTTCAAGCCTATTCCTTCATCATTTTCATCAACTAAAAAAGTGTTTCTAATTCCCTTTCAATTTTTGGTTGCGGTTGTCAGTAGTGCCTCTTGTCAGTAGAGCCAGCCTAGAAGATGTCTGAACGCGAAAGAACGACATTAATCTAGGAGTGTGTGCCTAGAAAGGCAGGCAGAAAATAATCTTTCGGCAATCCATCATGCGAAAATAATATTAATTAAAAGCATCAAAAAGGCTTCTCGCGAAAAAATATGATTCTTGCAAGATGTCGGCAAGACACAAGGGTTCGGAACGATTAATTAGCCGGTGCGGTGGCTTCGTGTGCAGTGAGAGGGGCTGTAATTGGACCTCCTGTGCCGTAATTAGTGAGGACGGATGCGAAAGATGTAACTCCACGGATCGATGTTGCCATGGAGATAGGCACCCGAGGAGGCCTTTGCAACTCAAAAAAGATATTTGGAGCTCGAAATTGTAACAAACGTGCCTAGCCCTTTCTTGCTTGGAGAGGAAAGTTCTGTACACTTTTTGAAATTAAATCATGAAATAGGTGTCTTAGTCTATGAAAGGCAGTGGAAAAGGAAAGTGGTCGATGAATGGATGGATGATAGTGCAGCTATACAAGCAAACTCTGTGAGAAGTCAGCAGAGATATAATTGTTCCAACCGTTTGAGAAATCCGCACGCAAAATATAAATACTTTGAGTATATTCCTCAACCTAGAATTTTCGTATTTGGGTTTGGGTAAGGGTAAGAGTTAAAATATGAATATATATCATCGTATGAATTTAAAGTATTTTTAAATAATTATTTTTCGTGTTTAGATGTATCAATGCAAATCTATGATTATATTTTTTTAATTATGAAATCACATATTGCGCATGTGCATTCTTCAACCGGTCGAAGCATATTCACTATGCGAATAATGAGTGGAAAGTCAGTTCTTTTCACGGGATTTTGTTTCTCGAAGCGTCAAAAGGGCCGCTTCATTGAAATACACACCCTTCTATTGCAAGTGTGTGTGTGTTTGTGTGTGACTTCATTTGTTTCTGTGTTTTCAAAATTACACTTTTCGGCAAAACTGTTAGTCTATTTTTAAAAATTCTCAAAACTGTATAGGTTTCATGAAGTTTGCATATTATAAATGTAAAATTTTTTACAATTCAAACTAAAGTTTAACTAAAGTTCACCTCTTGAGCCTCTTCATGAAGACACAGACCTGTGCACTGCCGTATAGCCGAGGTTAAAAGCTTCTTGTAACGTATACCCACACTCGATGCCACAAAAGAACACTCTTCCAAAACTTCAAAAACTTTTAATTGTTGCATTTTTATGAAAATTATTTTTTTATGATTTTTATCGATTGTTATTAAAATCATTTTTACCGAATTCAATATTTAATTCTAATAAATTATTCTTTATAGATCACAAAGCAGTGTTGGAAATAAGGCTCAAAGGATTACTTCTAATTAGGGAAGACAACAAGCACCCGAGTACCCAGAATTTTTTTGAACCAGGTACCCGAAACTTTGTTAGACCAGGGTGTCTGAGGCTTTGTTGCAGTGCTGGGAAGAAGACTATCGAGATTTGTTCTAATTAAGTGAAAGACATCTCCACTTTAGATAATCTTTTATAAACAGATTTCAAGAAAATCAGCTATTTTTTTACTTTTTAAAGCTTTTTGCTTTTTTGCCGCTTTCAGTGTTGATGTATTCCTTTTCTTATCAGAATGAGTTTTATTTTTAAACTTTTTTATTTTTGTTTTTTTGCTCTTTTTAGTGCACCGAAGAAGCGAATGATAAGAAAAGATTCATAAAAAGTCGGGAAAGTAATCAGAACAAGCTAGAAACGCCAATAACATTGAACTAAAAAAAAAGTAAAAAAAACTTGATTAATTTATTTATAATTTTGATAAATATAAAGATCTTTTGTTGCCTTCCCAGAAAATCATTCATTAAAGCGTTCAATCTTTTTTAATGGTTCCCCTCTCCCAGAGCATAATTCCTGCAATCTTACTATTCTCCTTATTATCATCATTCATTCTTTCACTCTCTCCTCGCTAATTAGCGTTCCCAGAAACGCCACTCTTTGTTCCTATCCCTCATTCACACCACCTTCCACCTCTTTCATTCCTTCGCCATCATTATCATGCCTGCCTACACTTTCACATGCCACCTCATACCGACTGCGCTGATAAGATACAATGACGAGTAGCTTTCACACATGTGTGCCGAGAGCGCACACAATCGAGGCAGGCTCGCCCTGGTACGCTTGCAATAATGCCTCCTACGTGTGTGGCGTTGTGTGTTGTGTGGTGTGTGGTGTTGTGTGTGGTGTGGTGTGTGGGGTTGTGTGTGGGGTTGTGTGTGGTGTTGTGTGTGGTGTTGTGTGGGGTGTGGTGTTGGTGTGTGTTTGTGTGGTGGTGTTGGTGTGGTGTGTGGTGTGGTGTGTGGTGTGGTGTGTGGTGTTGTGTGTGGTGTTGTGTGTGGTGTTGTGTGTGGTGTTGTGTGTGGTGTTGTGTGTGGTGTTGTGTGTGGTGTTGTGTGTGGTGTTGGTGTGGTGTGTGGCGTTGTGTGTGGTGTTGTGTGTGGTGTTGTGTGTGGTGTTGTGTGTGGTGTTGGTGTGGTGTGTTGGTGTGTGTTTGTGTGGTGGTGTTTGTGTGGTGGTGTTGGTGTGGTGTGTTGGTGTGGTGTGTGGTGTTGTGTGTGGTGTGGCGTGCTGGTGTGTTGGTGTGTGTTTGTGTGGTGGTGTTGGTGTGGTGGTGTTGGTGTGGTGTGTTGGTGTGTGTTTGTGTGGTGGTGTTGGTGTGGTGTGGTGTGGTGTGATGATGTGTTGTTGCTGCTCACGATTCCTCGCAGTTAATTCATTGCTCTGCAAACTCAATGTCTTTTTGTGGAATTTTAGAAATGCTTTTTATTTCCTTGTGTATATCTTACTTTATTATACATCTAAACATGAATATACTAATCTAAAACTTCTTTAATATTTCACATTTTGAATGCACAACGATCCAAAGACCGCTTGTGCGATCCTTTGTGAGCCTTCAGAAGGGGGCTAACTTGAGGTAACTCGAAGTATCAAGTTACATAATCCTCTCGGAGTTTGAGCGCCTTATCTTGATGCAAGAGGGTGCTTAGGAGAGTGAATTGTTAGTACCAGCGGGTGATGGCTCTAAACTCAGAAATGCACTTTGCAATTGATACGATACTTTTTTAATTTTTTAAAGATTAGTAAAAGTATTTTTTTAAATTTGATTTTTGTGATTTAGCGTACTTGGATCTAATGATTCGTTTTGGATTTCATTTACAAACTGATTACTTTCTCACTCTTGTACTCTACATTCACCCACTCACCTGCTTGTTTATCTATACATCTAACCATTTACTCACCCATCCATCCAATCACTCAAAAATTAACAAACTCATCCATCCACCCATCCCATCATGCATCCATGCATCCCTCCATCCACCCATCTACATACCCATCCACCCACCCATCCATGCATCCATGCATCCATCCACCCATCCATTCATCCATCCATCCATCCCTTCATCCATTCATGCATCCATCCACTCAGACATCCGACCCTTCAAGTGCAAGTTCTGCAGCTACTACGCTAGGACGAACAGTCAGTTGAAGGTTCACATGATGAGGCACCAAGGTCGCTAATTAATTAGTTTAATTAATTTAATTAATTAATTAGTCTCTTAGTTACTTCATTAGTTAGTTGTGCTAGTAATTCAATTACTATATTTCTGGAATTATATTTAAAATTAGATAATCAATTACTGAATGATTATTTACTTTTTTTACATATTTATTTAATATCAAGAAATATGAATATAAAATATAGCATCTGAAAATAGGAAATACAGATAAATAAGTTGCCGAATCTTTCATTAGGCTGGTATCATTCAATAATTCAATGAATATTAAATTATTATCAGTAATATAATAATTATTATATTTCTTCTCATTGTTATAATTTAATTTTAAGTATATTTTTTTCAAGTAATTTTTTTCTTCTTGGTACTATCTTCAACATCTTCATCATCATCATCATCATCATCATCATCATCATCATCATCATCATCATCATCTTCATCATCATCATCATCAGGAATTCGACAATATGTCTGCCATCTGTGCAACTACAAAGGTTAGTTTGGTTGAAGTTTGTTACACCTTTTTTTATTACTAATTGTGTTTTTATCAATTCAATGACTTTATTAACCTTTTGTTAATACTAATTGTGTTTTTATTAATTATATGACTTTAGGCTCAACTAGCCACCAAACCAAATAATTGTTCTCCTTTCACACAAATTATCTTTTCACTCTGCCGCTCAAGAACCAACCTTATACCACACCAAAAACCACACCAAAAACCACACCAAAAACCACACCAAAAACCACACCAAAAACCACACCAAAAACCACACCAAAAACCACACCCCTCGCTTCAAACTCTAAACTCCATCACTCCACTTCACTCCAAACTGTACAACACCACCACCTCACTCCAGGAGTGACCCAGTCGGACTTAAACAGACACACAAAGAGTCAGATCCACGTTCTCAAGTCACGAAACGAGTGTTTGCAGTGTTCCGAAGGCTTCGTCTCACCGATGAATCTGGCCCAGCACTGCAAGGATCGACATCCGACTACCCCCGTGTAGTGGTTGTCGGTGTTGTTGTGGTGTGGATTTGGTGGCTTTGAAAGAGATAGTGCTGTTTTGGTTGTTGGTGGTGTGGTTGTGGTGTGGTGGATAAGATGCCTTGAAGAAAAGAGTGTTGTTGCTGGACTTTTTGTGGCTGCAAGGTGGCTTTGACACAGTATTATCGAAGTTGAGTTGAAGTAGTAGGAAAGTTGTTGTTAACTGTGTCGTTGTTTTCGTTTTGAAATTTCATTATAGTGGTTTTTTCAAAGTCATTTGAGTTTTTTTCAAGTTACTTTGCTCTTTTAGTATTTCACTTCCTGCCAAGTTTCACTTTTATTTTTGTTTTGTTTTTGATTGCAGTTTTGTTGTGTAAATTAAGCACTGTACACACGTCTTTGTTTTTTTGTTCGAGCTCCAAACCAACACTTCGCTTACGACTTACAAAAAACGCATTTATCTCATTTATTCATTTCAGTTTTGCTTACTCACTTTCAAAAAAATACTTTTTTTACACTTTTTTAATTACCTTATTTTGTTTCACTTTGTTCTCATCTGCTGTGTGATAAACAATGTTTAATTTTGCGTTATGAAAGAAAAACTCGCCAATTAATTTTGTAATTTGAAATTGTAATTACTTAAATTGTTTATTGTTTCAAAAGCTCCACATACTGTCTAAAAATAAACATATCTCTTGGAAGCGATGCACACTGACAAGTAATCGTGAAAGTATTCTTTAGTCGTTCAAAATCAAAATGCTTTTTTAAATACTCATATGGAAGTGTTGAAAAATCTTGAAAAATATTTTGAAGCCAACATTTTTGTTTTCCCCTTCTCCAGTCTCAAAGCACTATACTGCTTTGAGCTCTCAATTTAATATTTAGAGTTTAAGTCGCTAGAGGGAACCCTCAATAACCGAAGTAAGCCTGTGCTGTTGAAGCGGTCACGGAGAGTTCTTTTTGAACTTTCAGAAAAACAGTTCACAATAGAATTTAGTAGAGAAACAAGTCAAAGAGTTGCTGACAATTTTTGTTTTTCCCATAAAGTATGTCTACAATTGATTTAATGTTTAACAAATTATTTTTAATTTTCTAAATAGATACTTTCAAAAAGAAATTTGTTGCAGACTACATAAAGTGAAACGGCCTACCTCTAGCGAAAGTGTTAAAAGAAATCATGAAATATATTAATCGAATAAATCATCTAAAGAGTTCAAGAAAGTTCTTTGAAAGTTCTTTACTATTATTGATCAGTTCTCGGCTGGTTACTTGGTCGTGTTCTTCACACCTTGGCCAGAGAATGAAGTATCGTGGATGCCGCTGCCACTGCTGCTGCTGCTGTTTGTGGAATTGATTGAGTTGATGTTGTTGCTGTGGTGGTTGTTGTTGTGATTGCTGTGGTTGTTGTTGTTGTAGTTACTGTTGTTGTTGTTGTTGTTGTTGTTGTTGTTGTTGTTGTTGTTGTTGTTGTTGTTGTTGTTGTTGTTGTTGTTGTGGTTGCTGTGGTTGTTATAGTTGTTGGCGGTGCTAGAGGGAATAACTGAACCATACAAATGCTGGCAGTCTGATGGCTCCCAAGTTGAAGAAGATGATGAAGAAGATGATGAAGACGACGATGATGATGATCCAGATAAGTGGGAGAGTGATGGAGGAGAAAGTTTCATGGAAAGGAGAGGTTTGATGTTGGGAGGAGATTTCAAGTGTTGTTGTTGTTGTTGATGATGATGATGATGATGATGTAGTAGATGCTGTTGTTGGTGGAGTATTAGTTGTTGTTGATGATAGTCGTGAAAAAGATCACTGTTAAGGTGTAGAGAAGGTTGTTTGTTGTTTGTGTTGTTGTTGAGTGGACTTCTAAAAATGCCTAATTTGTTCTTGATGTTGTTGAGTTGTTGTTGGTGTTGTTTGTGCATTGCGAGGTTGTCGTCATTTGTTGTTGTTGTAGGAAAACAACTTAAAAGGTGCGGAAACTGTTGAGCAAAGTTTTGCGAGTAAATCTTGGAGAGATGCAGCGGCAGAAGTTTGTTTCTGAGAAGGAGGTCTGAAGGCGAGTCCACCTGAAGGGCATCTTCATTTTTCCCGCCTCTCATCCTCATTCTACTCTTCTCACCACTCTCACTTTTGAAACTCTCACTATTCTTTTTATCGACTTCGTTCTCACCCGTCTTCACCACTCCCCCTCCACCCATCATCTGCGTGTACAGTCTGCTCAGAGCACTGATCTGAGGAGTCGGACAAAAGAGGGGAGAACTGGGCAAGGGAGGGAGTCTGGAGTAGAAGGGCAAGAGTTGTTCAGGGGGTGGGGAGGGTCGGATGACGTAGTCGAAAAAGGGGATTCTGTGGGGAGCGAGGAAGGATGGAGAGTGGTGCGGGTAGGCTCCATAACTCCATGCAGCCATTGAGATTCGTTGTCGTTTGTCCTTCATTCGTCTGTTCTGGAACCACACCTGGGGAGGGTGTTTGATGTGCTAGTTGTTGGAATTTTTATCGTAACGATTTTTTTCTTTGTTTCTGGAAGTGAAAATAAGTTTAAAATACATTTTTAATACCACACTACAAAACCTCTTTTTATTTATCGAACACCACAAACCACTTCTAATATGCAAACTTCTATGCCACCAACCCTGCCCATCCCCTTCAATACCCTTTCTGAAGCCCCATTCTGTTCACCAATCCCTCCCCACCCCAACCTTGATGGTGCACTCGGGCAGATCCAGCAGGGCTGCCAACTCACACCTGCGTGGCCTTGAGACATAATTCTCCTTCAAGAATTCCTTCTCCAATTTCACCAACTGTTCTCTGCTGAATGCTGTCCTGTACCTTCTCATCTGGTTGTCTTCGTACGTGTATGTGTGTGTGCTGCTGTGTGTGTTGCTGTGTGTGTTGTTGTGTGTGTTAGTAGGTATAAGTGTGCTACTGTGTGTGTTGTTGATGTGTGAAGAAACGTGTGTATTGTTCTGAGAATGGTTGAGTAGGTGGGTTAGTTGATTGCTGCTTTTATGACTACTGTTTAGAGCATGGTTTGTTAGGGAGTCAGTTGTTGGGCTGTTTGTGGCTTGTTTGGCAACTTGAGGTTTGGTTGTGGCAAGTGGTGTGGTTTTGTCTCCATCTGGGCGGCCTCTGATAGGGTTTTGGTCGTGAGGCTTGCGAGTGTTGTTGTCTTGAAGGCTTGTTTTGGTGTTGGGAAAAGTTATATTTTTGTTGTTGTTTTTGTTGTCGTTGTTATCATTCTTTTCAATGTCGATGTTGTCATTGTTGTTTTTGTTATTATTATTGCTGTTATTTTGGAGAAAAGCAATCTTTTTGGACCTTTTTGAGCCAGTTGCATCCTTTTCATATTTTTCTTGTGTTTCTTCATTGTTAGCAACTTCCACATTGCAGCCAATCACAAATGCATTCCCACGTTCCCTTCCTCCATTCAATTTCGCTGCTTTCAGTTTTTTGTTCATTCCTCCATTGGACTTTCCATTCATCAGTTCAAATTCATCATCCTTTCCATCATCTTGTTCGACAACTGATTTTTTATTTGAATTCTTCTCATCACCGACGTATACTTCACTTTCTTCATCATCATTCGCATCATTATCATTGCTTGATTCATCATCATCATCATTATCTTCATCATCATCTTTATTTCCTTCATCAGCATCATCATCACAATGAGCCAGTAGAGATGAAGTGAATGGTGCCTTCTTCTGCGTCAACCTCTTACGGGACCTACCAGGCCCTCTTCCGCTGACGTCTCGTTGCCTCTTGGTGCCTGTGTGTAACTCCAACGACAGCTGCTTGTCCTCCCTCGCCTGCTCCAGGTACACAGGACCGTCTTCGAAGGGTCGGTGGATCAGAGTGGCCTTTTTCTCGGTTTTTTCAGATGGTGTTTTTGTTGCTGCAGTTGCCACCACGTCTCCTTGCATCATGAAAGGTGCTTCTTGGTTTTTTTTAAAATTTATTTTGTCTTTGATGGAAGATGCAGGAGTTGAAACGGTTTAAGGAAGTTAGTTGGAAGTCCATAGCTGCCCTTTTATACGTACTCACATGCATAACTCCATAAACACATACATAAACTAACGTGCACATACACAAACACACACATACATACAAATACATATACATACAGACATATACACGCGTATAATTGATGATCATCTATATCGTAATTCCTCGCATTTTATCGTGTCAAAATCGAATGATGCAATGCGAATTGGACCAATAGGAGAGGAGTATTTGCTGAACTGACAATGCCCTTCAGCCAATCAGGGCTGAGTATTCATGACTTGTGTCAGTGTTGTGACATGGAGTGCTTGGGAGAGGTGTCATGGTGGAGTCTCTTCACTACTTAATGCTTATTTTCTTCCTCTTCTCAGCAATTACAACTTTTTATTCTTTGTAACGATCAACTCGACAATTCCCTGAGCAACCCTAGCTACATGCCTCCATGCCTGGCCTAATGTGCCGCTACTTCTGTTGCTGCTTGAGCACGCATTTGATTCTTAAATTTTTTTTATCCTATTCTGAAAATGGTTGAGCCATCAAACTAAAAATGAATCCTATTCACTCATAACAAAGCCCCCATACACATTTAACATTTCTAATTTATTTTTATTTCTCAATATATAAATTATTTATTTTCGCTTTCTTCATTCATCCATGAGATGCATGTTCCCTCCCCCCCCATGAAAAGTCGCCCTTCGAAGTTTTCGTCTGACAGAAATTATCTCTTGGTGCGTGAGATGATGTCTCTGCTTTTTGAAAAGCAACTTTCTACTTTATTATTTTAGAAATATAAAAATTAAATTCATTCTTTAGGGTCAAAATAATGGAATCGAAATCTACAACAATTATTCATGTGGGTAACATTACTGATACTGATTAATGGAAGTAGAATAATACGGAAGTTAGTTGACCGTTTATGCACTCCAAAGCTAACTTAAAAGTAAAATCATTAAATAAAATTTAACTTTTGATGAATTATGTTTGATTAAACAAGTAAAGCGACGACGATGATCACGACGATGAATATTATAGCAGCATTGTGGGCGTTTTCAAAAAGTGAGCAATCTGGTTTTCTTCCCTTTTACGACCAACGTCTAAACTTCCCGACGCGAAATTATTTCTAAAAAGTTATAAAAACTAAAGTTATTGGAATAATAATTTAATTATTTAATGCTTCAAACAAGTTAAACTGTAATAGAAACACAATTAATTGAGTTTATATTTAGAAGGTAATTAACAAACGACAAGACAACCTTCGGAAGGTGGCAAACTCCTTCCCATGGCGGCTTCTTTGATCTTCGAGGGCCATAAAGGACTGACACTTGGCCTCCTCATGTAGCGCTTCATTCTGTTTGTGAGATGGCAGCTCTTGACACCTCCACTGTTGTTATTTTATACGGTGTAATTACGGCAACTTCAAGTGTTCACATGCGATTCAGTCATTCGAGCAATCAACAGTGCTTCGTTGACCGCCACCTAACTGAGTGGGAGAAATTATAACCTCTTCAATTAAATACATCTTCAAAATCCTTTAATTTACAATTGTAAAAACAACTTTTAAATAATAGTTTTGAGCTACACAAGTTGTTCTACAGATACTCCTGGAGACTGTCTTTCGTTCCATCCTCTGTAACGCTCTCCACCCCTCCCCTTGCCCTTCCTCTAGAAACATCCAGGCAATCAGTCAGTCCACAGATTGATTCAAATTCAAGTTTCTGAGCATTCACGAATGTCTCTTTATCGAAGTTCCCATTTTTTAATTCGTGTTTTTTGCTTTTTTGCTTACTCTTATCATCAATATTTACGGCGGTTTATTGTTTTATCATTGGTTCTTCATCTGTTAATTATTCATAATATTTATTAATGTTATTTACTTGTTACGCTCAAGAGATAGCTAAGTGTTAATGGCGACTTAATCGTATTTATTGACGTTGTAAAGATTGCCAAGCTGTGCTTTGACACGATTGCTGGAGCCGTGATAAGAAAACAATTATATTATTTATTGTTTGATATTTCAAATTATAACTCTATGCTAATTGTTTTAAAGGAATAAAAATTCAATTTTTTAAAATTATTAAACTCTTGAAAAGTATCTTAAATAGCGAGTTCTGAAAAAGTTGTATTTAAAACTACTCAAAATGAAACCCGAACTTGTGTTTTATTGGCTTGAATAACATATTTCGGTTTTATAGAGGCTCTCAAGTAGGAAACATCATTGATTGATCAGGACTGAACCAATCATCAACAATTTTCGTTGAAGATTTTTTCAATTAATTATGAATTATTTAATAATTAATACCTTCAAACTAATTTAATGATTGTATTCGATTAATTGTCGACCCATGAACTGATGGAAAAGTGATGGTGGTGGTGCGAATGATTGGCCATCGCAACGACAAATCCTTCTGCAATTCCCCGTTTCCTCCATCATGACCAGATTAAAACAAAAAAAATTCTTAATTAAAAATTTTAATTTTAAAATTTAAATTAACAATTATATTTAAAAGCAAAAATTTCTGTAAAATAAATTAACTCCTTCACAAGCAACAGACCATGGATACTAGAAGCAACCAAGAGGCTGCATCTAGAACTCCATGAACAGACACCCACTCCTACATCACCGATGCATTAGCCCATCAGATAAGAAGCAACAAATAATGTCGCCATGAGCACCTCAGCACCGCAGTCGTTTGTTACTGCTGCCTTGTAATTGCTGCTTCTCTTCTTCTTCCTCTTCTTCTTCTTCTTCCTCTTCTTCTTGCTCTTCTTCTTTTTCTTCTTCCTCTTCTTCTACTTCTTCTTCTTCTTATTGCTGCTCTTTTGTTGTATTTTGTTTCTGCTAAAACTTTTTTTTTAATGTTGTGCATCTTCGTCTTAACTGGTTTCATTCCAAAGAAATACTTAAAATACTTTCAAACAAATTTATTTTCACTAATTTCAAAATATTTGAAAAGCTTTCCCGTTCTCACTTCTTCCACAACCCTCTCCACACAAATGCAGCCATGCAGGGGAACAATTGAGACTTCTCTGCAATCCTCCCAAAGAGTCATTTATGTTGTCTTATAGACGTTAATAAAGCCTTTGATTGATAACATTCATTGCAATCTTCAGCATCCTCATCATCCTCTACCTTCATTACATCCAGCTTCATCATTATTGTCAGTATCACTATCATGTCTCCATTTATTTGTCACGTGTGTTGCCATGGTTACTAAAAGCGCTGTCATTCTACAACACTCCCTCCTCCACCCGTCGCAAGTGTTGTCATTGCTGTTGATGATGATGATGATGATGTTGCTGTCGTTGTTGTAGTGATCATGCTGTTGTGGTAATGATGATGATGATTTTGTGGTTGTTGTAGTGATAATGATGATGTTTTATTTGAGGTTGTTGTGATGATGAATTTGTCGCTGATGTTGTATTGATGATGATGATGATTATTTTCTTGTGGTAGTTACACGGATGTTGATGCTATAAATAAATATGTAATTTTCTTAATTTTTTATTCTATTTTATTTATTACCATTTAAAAATTCCTAGAACTAGCATTGATTGTATCGTTTGTATAATCAAGGAAATCACTCTCTTGTCTATCCATCACCATTGATCCACCCATCCTTTATTATTATCAATACAATCATTTTTATTGTTATTATTATTATTAATATCATTATCATCCTAAATATATTTTGATTATTGCTATTAATAGTCGTATAATTTTTTTTCACTAAATATTTTAAACGATCATTTTTTTATAATTTTACTAATTTAGTCACACACAAAAACTCGTGTTTTGAGAACTCATTTTTATCTAATAATTCTCGAGTAAACTTTAATTCTTAACGTTGATTTATTTCATTTTTAGAAACTTTTTGTCTTATCAGCTGCATCTCCAAACAAGGAATGAATACTCGAGTGTATGTCGTATCGAGGGGATCTTGAACAAAAACCTCTAATAGGGTTGTAAAAAAATTTTTTTCAACAATAATAATAATAAACAAAATAAAAGTATAATACTGAAAGAATAATCAAAAACGGAAAAAATGAGAAATTGATTAGAAAAGTCAAAAAGTAATTGAAAAAAGTATTGGAGAGAATAATAGAGAATGACGATTGAATCGAGCGTGACAAAGTGATGCAGTTGTGGTAGAAAGACCTTCAAAACAAATCACCCGCCAAGCCAGAACTCCCTTTTGACCTTTGCCCTTCACCTTTCCATGCAAATATCTCTCAACCAACTGGAGCTATCTATAGGTTTGTGTGAAGTTGAGGGGTGGAAGCAAGAGGGGATGGTGTTCAATTCCTGCAAGGGGCGATCTCAAAAACCTTGAAAGCTTCAACTTTTGAATGCAAATGGCGGCAAATCAGGCACGCAAGTCGGTTATGGCGCGTATCGAACGACGAATCGAAGCATCGTAACCACGAGATGCTATCTCGCCCGCATCTCGAGGCACTTTAAGCGGGAAAAGCGTGAGATGGCAGGCGAGATTGCGCCTTAATCCCGCTCCTGTCAAGTTATCATGCGAGTTAGTGTCCTGGTGCATTGCTTGCGATTTGTGTGCATGGGATTGTGTGTCGTGGTGCTTCGCTTCTTTATGTGGCTGTGTGGTGTCGTGTGGGAAAGGAAGAAGGGGGGAGAGAAGAGAAGAGGGAGAGGAAGAAGGAGGGAAAGAAAAGGGGGGGGGGGAGGAAAAGTGGGAGGGGAAGGAGGGAGTGGGAGTGGGCGGAGAAGGAAAGAAGAAAGTGGTAGGAGATGGAGAAGAGGGAAAGTGAAAAGATAAACGAAAATCTAACTTGTATCGACAATTGAAGACTGAGAATGCTTTAAAAAAAAAGAAAATAATGATTTGTGGGCTGGTGATGATGCTAGTGGTAGATGGAAAAATTGATGAAGAGACTGATAGAGACGCCTTGAAGTATTAATGTGAAGATAAGACAGGGATGAGGATAGTCGCACAATTAATTTGCATCGAGATAACTGCGATTTTATCTCATAGTGCCATTATTGCCTGATTTGCAAGTGCTGAAGAGCTTAATTGCTATGTGATGCATTGCTTCTGAGCTTGTTCATCACTTGAATCAATTAAGGAGATAACTAGATTGATTTTTTGTTGGTTTATGAAGTTTTAAAAATATATTTATAGATTATTTGAAGCTTGAAAAAAGTTTGTGAAATGTTTCAATGAGATTTAGAATATTAAAAAAATTTCCTAAATTTTTTGATAATTTTTTAAGATATATTTTTTTGTGTTCAATTAAATTATTAAATATTTTTTTCAATAGAGTTATTTGTGGAATTTAAAAAAATATTAATTACTCTTAACAGGTTTCTGGGTTCGATACACCACTATTTGTTTTCAGCAACCAGTCGATTCAAAAGTTAACTTTCTAGCACTTTAAATTATTTTCTCGAAACAGAAGATTATAAGTTAAATTTAAAATATAAAAATTCTATTTTCGTTATTTTGTTCAACTTAAATTTACTGTTTTTCTGATGTCTGTTAAAAGTCAGGGTTCACAAGGTAACAGACTGAAATTTTAGGAAAATAAAAATGAATGGGATGAATAAAAAATAAATTAATAATTAAATTCCAAAATTTGAAATATGTATGTAATAAAAAAAATTTTACAATTTAAATATGGATAATGCAAAAATTTTTAATGATTCATTTTTGATGCATTCATACATTAGCAATATTAATATACAATGTATTTTATAATTTTTTTTATTTATCATTTGTTCTACAAAATCCACAAATATAAACCTATTAAATGAGTCAAACCTCAAGTTAGCAACACACAATTCATACAGCACCTGCATCACCTAGCTTAGTGGAGTTTTTCAGTGAGGTGGAGTTGATGAAGCTGAGTGCATGCGCGATCGAACCCTCTTCCAACCAGAATGACTTGGTCGAGTCCATCCAAGATGGTCGTGATTGGATTTCTCTGAAGATTTTTATTCAGTTGTTTCTAATTTGTATTAAAATTTAATTTCAGTTAATGTTTCAAAATATCAAAATATTTTCCGTTTTTTTTAGAGTATTTAAAAGTAGAAAAGAAATTATTTTACTTTATTATATTCATCGTTTTCTATATAATTTCATATGACTACATTTATTTTAATGAATAAAAATATAGGAATAAAATACACAATCAAATAATGGAAAACCAAATAAAATTAACCTATTTGATAAGCAGTTATTCTTAAATTACTCTTAATGAACCAACAATACAAAATACAATTACCCATCTAAACTCTGATGTAATAACAAGGACAGTTGTATAAGGACAATTAATCATGCCATTATTATTATTATTATTATCATTATTATTAGTATTATTATCATTATTATTATTAGTAGTATTATTATGATCATAATCATTATTATTATTATCACGGCATAAAACAGACACTGAAAAAGCCACGGACTTCTTATCTTCCTTGGGTCTCAGCTTCATGCCTAGTCATTCAGGTTCATGAATATTTAGTATTTAATATATGCGCATATATATTTTATGGTGCCATAAAAATTAAAGTAAAAGTGAAAGTTTCAAGATTCTTGGTAAAGAAGTGAGCTCTAAAAAATGTATAACCAATGAAAAAAACTTTGTAAGCAAAAACTTTGAAACTATAGAGCGCCATCTTTTTACTATCCACTACCACCATCATCATCATCATCACCAGCATCATCACTACCACCACCGTCATCTTCATTACCACCACCACAGCGACTGACCTTGACACTTACAAGAACCTCCAAGACATCCTCACTGAAGGTCAAGTGGCCACGATCAGGAGGTGATGATGATGATGATGACGATGATGATAATGTTCATGAAAAGTAAACAAGAATTTTTTATCCTTATCTACAGTTTCGACCCATTTATTGTCACCCCCATCATCATCACCACCTTCATTCATTGTCACTACCATCATCATCACCACCTTCATTCATTGTCACTACCATCGCCATCAACTCGTCTTTCATCATCATCATCATCATCATCATCATCATCACTCCACCAAACCACCCTGCAGGAGGGTGGACACAGTGCGCAGCAAGAAAAAGACAGCCGCCAGAACAGATGTCCGCAGCATCTTCCTGCCGGATGATGATGATGATGATCATGACAACAACAACAATAATAATAATCATAACAACCCTCAACATGGCGACAACAAAAACAAACAAAAGTACGATACAAGCTTGCTAGCAGGCCACAGAACGGAGGAAGAGGAAGAGGAGGAGGAGGCGGGAGGTGTGGATAATGGTAGAGTGATGAGAGGATTGATGGAGAAGGTGATGGAGGAGAAAGAGGTGGAAGTGAAAGAATCAAAAGTCTACTCCGTCAATCCGGTGGGCTCATGCTTTCACGTGATAAATTCCGTTATCAGATTTTATCTTTGCAATTAGGATTCATTAATCCATCCATCCATCCATCCATCCATCCATCCATCCATGCAGACTGCAAGGATGAGCAAGAAGGAGGAAGCTGGTCTATTTGGTAGACACCCATTCCATCCATCCATTCATCCATCCATACTCACTCCATCCATCCATTCATCCATCCAAACTCACTCCACCCACTGTACCACTCCACATAATACTCCACCACACCATATGCCAACATCACCGCACCACCAGCGCTTCCAAGCATCTTTGGCCGACAAGACCATCCCGACTGCATGCCACCCACGCCAACCCTCTGTCCTGACAAGGTGATAACCTTGATATGCTAATGCATATGCATCAGTGATGCATATGTATCAGTGATGCATATGGTGATCACCATGCCTCTATGACATTGTTACACACTTTTTTAAATACTATAACATTCACAAGCGATCAAAAAACACCGCCAAGTTCATCTCTTTTAACTATTTCTCAATGCATACAAATACACACACGCACACAAACACACACACACACAAATACAAACAAAATAAAACAAACACAAACAAACACACACATACACACAAACAAAAACACACACAAACACGCACGCACACACGCACGCACGCACAGATAGACAGAAGTATAGCGCTAGAGGTGACTCATCTGGAGGACTTGGGCGCGAAGGACCGCAGCATGCTGGAGGCGCTGGCGCACATCGAGTTGCTGCGAGTGTTCGACAGCTTCAAGCTGGACGTCCTCAAGCGCAAGAGTCGCAAGAAAACCAAACATGGTTTGTGTGTGTGTGTGTGTGTGTGTGTGTGTGTGTGTGCGTGTGTGTGTTTGTGTGTGTGTGGGTGTGGGTGTGTGTTTGTGTGTGTGTGTTTTTGTGTGTGTGTGTGTTTTTTTATATGTGTGTGTGTCTAGAAATGTATGTGTGTCTAGAGATATATACAACTCTCGCAACACTTTTAGCTACCATCATCCCGTTGACCAACACTATCATCATCACCATCTTCATCATTATCGTCACCACCATCAATCATCATCATCACCACCACACAGAAAAGGAGGGGGTGTTCGGGGTGGGGCTGGAGAAGTTGGTGGAGAGAGATAACGAGGCGGGAGAGGGTAACAAGGTGCCCAAGTTCCTCAAAGAAGTAAGGGTGCTTTTAAACATTGCAACCAACATCACTATCATCATCAACGTCATCATCATCATCAACATCCACATCATCATTATCAACATCATCATCATCAACATCCACATCATCATCATCATCCACATCATCATCATCATCATCATCAACGTAATCATAATCATCACCACGACGACGACGACAGCTCCTTGCCTACATGGAGGCGAACTTCCTAGACAAGGAGGGAATATTGAGACTCTCTGGCTCTTTCAATCGCATCAAGGTGCTCATGATGATGATGAGGAGGAGGAGGAGGGTGATGATGATGATGATGATGGAGGGTGGTAGTGATGATGAGGATGAGAATGAGAATGATGGTGATGATGGTGGTGAAGAGAAGATGATAGTGGTGTTGGTGATGATGATGGGGTGGTAGTGGTGGTGATAATGATGATGATGAGGAGGAGAATGATGGTGATGATGGTCGTGAAGAGAAGATGATAGTGGTGTTGGTGATGATGATGGGGTGGTAGTGGTGGTGATGATGATGATGAGGAGGAGGAGAATGATGGTAATGATGGTGGTGAAGAGAAGATGATAGTGGTGTTGGTGATGATGATGGGGGTGTTAGGGGTGGTGATGATGATGATCATAATGAAGACGATTCAACCACCAGGAACTGAGAGATTCTATCGATGCTACTTGGTACACTCAATACAGCCATCCATCCTCCAGCCATCCATCCTCCATCCTTCCATCCTCCATCCATCCATCCTCCATCCATCCATCCTCCATCCATCTATCCTCCACCCATCCTTCAATTGGCACGCTCATTCCTGCATCAATCCTTCTACACCCAACCACTTATTCAAACACCCCTTCACACTCAACCACCTCCATCTCACCAACCACCACCACGACGACCACCATCTCCCCACCAACCTCCTTCTCCTCCCTCTTCAATGGCATGCGAGCCAACGATGCAGTTGGTCTTCTGAAGGTGAAAGAGTTTTATTTTTATACTTTTTAAAATTAATCTTTTAATGTATTCTCCAATCAACTATGCCTTTTCATCCATCTATTCATCCAATAACCCATCTATTCATCAATCCATTCATCCACCCACTCACTTACCCACCCACCCAATCATCCACCCACTCATCCACCCACTTACCCACCCATTCACCCACCCACTTACCCACCCATTTACCCACCCATTCACCCACCCACTTACCCACTCATCCACCCACCGACCCACCCACCCACCCACTCATCCACCCATTGCCAGCTCTTCCTACGAGACCTGCCCTCCCCCCTCCTCACCCTCCAGTGGATAGACTCTTTTGTGCAAGTAGCCAGTGAGTTCCAAGCCTCCAAAGAGCAACTACTCCACACCGAATTTATCTAACCTCCCCTTAAAAATCAAATTTAAAATTTATAAAAATATTAAAAATCGAGAAATTAAATACTAAATATAGAATAAATTTCTTAAATTTCAAAATGAATTTCTAGATATGTATAAAGTGTCACTAGTGGCTTTGTTATCGACACGCACTTCTCCTTTGCTGACGCACAGAGATGCCCAACGTGTGCATGCAGTGCTACAGCATCTCCCTGCTCATGCAACTGCTGCCTGGCCCCAACCGCAACACCCTCAAGGTGCCTCTTGTTGTTGCTGTTGTTGTTGTTGTTGTATTTCGTTGTGTTGTTCAGCAGTCTGGGGAGAATAGTCTCGACCAGCTGCGCTGCCCTGCCAGGCTCTTGAGTCAGTTCTCTTGTGTTCTTGCCCAGCCAGTGTTCTTGTTCCAGGGCTGGGCAGTCTGTCCAGAGATGAGTTTGTTGTCTCTTGGGCTATCTTGCATAGTCTGCCCTGGCAGGGTGGCCGAAAGTACCCACATTTGAGGCGCAAGCGCCCCCCACTGCACCGCGTGGAGGTTGTGGGTATGCGGTAGTGTTGTTGTTGTTGGGGTTGATGTTTTTGCTGTTATTGTTGTGGTGGATCTTGTTGTTGTTGTTGTTGGAGTTTTTGTTGATGCTGCTTTCAATTCACTATCTCATCCACCCATCCATTCACCCATCCAACCATCCACCCATCCAACCATCCACCCATCCAACCATCCATCCAACCATCCACCCAACCATCCACCCAACCATCCACCCATCCATCCACCCATCCATCCACCCATCCATCCATCCAACCACCCAACCATCCACCCATCCATCCATCAGCTACTTCTCTCCTTCCTGAAGAGAGTGGCCTCCCACAGTGACGTCAACAAGATGACAGAGGAGTCAGTAAGCATGATCATCGCCCCCAACCTCTTCCTCCTCCCCGCCTCCCTCAACCACCCGTCCACTGGTGATGATGATGATAGTAGTGGTAGTGGTGATGATGATAGTAGTGGTAGTGGTGATGATGATAGTAGTGGTAGTGGTGATGGTAGTGTTTGTGGTGATAGTGGTGGTAGTAGTAGTGGGAGTAGTAGTAGTAGTAGTAGTAGTAGTAGTAGTGGTAGGAAGTATTAGATTTATTGTTGACACACAATATACACACTCAACAACCTGACCACTAACCACCCACCAAGGAGCAGGGGGAGGGGTTGGGGGCGGGACTTTAGACAGGGATCTGGGCGTGGCTACTTCGTGTACGACTGTCATTCAACTCATGCTGAAGCACCTAAACGAGATATTCATTGTATGAGAGTGTGTGGGGTGATGATGATAATGGTGATGATGTTGATGATGATGATGATGATGATTGTGATGATGATGATGATGATTGTGATGATGGCGATAATGATGACGAAACACAGGTACCTGCAGGACTCATCAATCAAATCAGGCAGAAGAACCACCAAGACAGGAAGAAGGTGTGTCTAATCTACTCTTATCTAAATAATCCATTTTTCGAGGTTACTTTCATTTATAATAATTAATTATAAATAAATAATTATTAGTTAATTAAGAGTTTATTAATAATTTAAATTTTTATCGTTTGCAGAAGCAGAAGTTCTGGGGCAAGCGAGAAAAGCACAACCTTCCCAAAGCAGGCCTCAATATCAATGTAGGCATGCTTTGTCGCACTTTTGAGTTTTGTGTCTGCCATCTCTTGAATGAAAAGAGTCTTAATATTCTTAAGAATCGATTTCTTTACTTTACTATAAAAAGAAGCTATTAAATCTTCAAAAACTCGTACTCTTTTATTCCACTTTTTTCTTCTCTCTTTTCTCCTTCCTCCTCTTCCACTCCTCCTCCTCCACTCCTCCTTCTCCACTCCTCCTCCTCCACTCCTCCTCCTCCACTCTTCCTCCTCCATCCGTCCTCCTCCACCCCTCCTTCTCCATCCGTTCTCCTCCACTCCTCCTCCCCTCCTCCACTCCTTCTCCACTCCTCCTCCCCTCCTCCACTCCTCCACTCCTCCCCTCTTCAAAGATCTCGGTGCACCTGGAGCCGTATCCAGACCACGTGAGCTTCCGCCCCAAGAGGCACTCCACCGTCGCTGACGTCATCATCTCCGTCGTCATGCACTCCAAGTGGGTGGTGTTTGAAGGCGTGATCGAGGGTGGTGTTTGAAGGGGTGGTGGAGGGTGGTGTTTGAAGGGGTGGGGTGGGGTGGGTGATGACCGTTAGGATTGGCGAGGGGGGTGGTGGCGGAATGGTGCTCGAAGTGGGTGGGAGATTCAATGGAGTTCTGAAAATGTTTGATTGGAAGATGCGGTCGCTGTTTGTGATGATTCATTCCTCTTCGCAGGAGCAGACCCAACATCGCATCAGCGCAAGAAATCCTCCAGAACTTCAGTATGTACGAAATAGGCGGAAACATTGGTGAGTGAGTGAGTGAGGAGTGAGTGAGTGAGTGAGTGAGTGAGTGAGTGAGTGAGTGAGTGAGTGAGTGAGGAGTGAGTGAGTGAGTGAGTGAGCGAGTGAGTGAGTGAATGAGTGAGTGAGTGAGTGAGGGAGTGAATGATAATGATTATGACAGGTGAGAGACGCTTAGAGAATAGCACAATGTTGAACAACATCATGACCGTCAACCCTGGCGCCTCTTACGTCATCCGTCCACTGCCCCCTGCCTCACCTGCCACCCACCCCATCACTTTCAACCAACCTCTGTAACCCATTCGATCTATCCATCCATCCTTGGCTTACTCTTTTTCACTTTCAGCTTTTTATTCGATCGTTTAAATTATTAAAACCGTTGATCGTCATTTAACTTATTTGCACATCCCTCATTATCACCATCATCATCATCATCACCATCACCATCATCACCATCATCATCCTTATTTAAATGCATGAGAGCCACAACGTGACCTTTCTCGAACATCTCATTACTAATTGATCTAATTGACTCTAATGGGTAATTAATTAATACTTTTGTACAACAATCATCAAGTCATCATGATTAATCTTTTTAATTTGAATGCTTCATATCAATTATGATTATTTTTATATTTATATTATTTATAATCATATTTAGATTTGTATTATTTATGATTATTTTTATATTATTATTATTATTATATATATTTTTTAAATTCGTAGTATGACTGCATCTTTTGCTTCTACTGCTGATATTCAACTACACACAGGTCTAGCCTAAGTTTTACTTTATATATTTAATTAAGTAATGGTGCTCTTGTTGGTGTGTTGTTGTTGTTGGTAGTAGTTAGCTGGTTGGCTTAAGAGTTGCTACTGCCCTTGATCAGTTTGTGCAGATGTGATCATCATGTTTGTGTATCGTCATCATCATCATTTTTGTGTATCGTCATCATCATCATGTTTGTGTATCGTCATCATCATCATGTTTGTGGATCGTCATCACCACCATTCTATTTATTCAAACATCGTCATCATCATCATTATCATCCTATTTATTCAATCATCATCATCACCATTCTATTTATTCAATCATCGTCATCATCATCATTATCATCCTCTTTATTCAATCATCATCATCATAGAATCCTATTTACTCAATCATTATCATCATCATCATCCTTTTTATTCAATCATCATCATCCTTTTTATTCAATCATCATCATCATCATCTTCCTTTTTATTCAATCATCATCATCATTATCATCCTATTTATTCAATCATCATCATCATTATCACCCTATTTATTCAATCATCATCATCATCATCTTCCTTTTTATTCAATCATCATCATCATTATCATCCTATTTATTCAATCATCATCATCATTATCACCCTATTTATTCAATCATCATCATCATCATCTTCCTTTTTATTCAATCATCATCATCATTATCATCCTTTTTATTCAATCATCATCATCATTATCATCCTATTTATTCAATCATCATCATCATCATCTTCCTTTTTATTCAATCATCATCATCATCATCTTCCTTTTTATTCAATCATCATCATCATTATCACCCTATTTATTCAATCATCATCATCATCATCTTCCTTTTTATTCAATCATCATCATCATTATCTTCCTTTTTATTCAATCATCATCATCATTATCATCCTATTTATTCAATCATCATCATCATTATCATCCTATTTATTCAATCATCATCATCATCATCTTCCTTTTTATTCAATCATCATCATCATTATCATCCTTTTTATTCAATCATCATCATCATTATCATCCTATTTATTCAATCATCATCATCATTATCATCCTATTTATTCAATCATCATCATCATTATCACCCTATTTATTCAATCATCATCATCATCATCTTCCTTTTTATTCAATCATCATCATCATTATCATCCTTTTTATTCAATCATCATCATCATTATCATCCTATTTATTCAATCATCATCATCATTATCACCCTATTTATTCAATCATCATCATCATCATCTTCCTTTTTATTCAATCATCATCATCATTATCATCCTATTTATTCAATCATCATCATCATTATCATCCTATTTATTCAATCATCATCATCATTATCATCCTATTTATTCAATCATCATCATCATTATCATCCTATTTATTCAATCATCATCATCATTATCATCCTATTTATTCAATCATCATAATGTTTATTGACTCATCATCCAGCGTCGGTCACCAGGTCACCAAGAGTTAAGGTGCTTTAATTGCAATCTTTCTAGCTTCATTTCATCCCGAGTCAGGCCATCACAAGCAGGAGCTCTACTGAGCCAGCGTCCAGTCACCATCGTCACTACCATTATGAAAACTTATTAATATTTTGAAGGTTGCTAAGGAACTGTTTATTGTTGATTAAATCTCGATGATTCGTTGGAAATCGCAGTGCCTCGACCTCGCTTGCACGTCTGCTCTCGTCAATCGGCCTTCTATTCTCGTGTCACCACCTTTCAGCGCTATTTGTTATTTCTGTGTGATTTTTTAAATATTTATGTTTTTTAAAAATAAATTATTCGTGCCATTAAAATGTTGCCCTCATTTTGAATGTGGTTAATTGTGTTACAATGAGAACAATTTTGTTCGTTTTATTATTGGATATCACTCATGATTTCATTGAATTCCATTACGTTAGTTTAATTTATTTTTCTCCTTTTATTTCGATATTTCTTTTGTCCTATTATGACCAATATTACATCGATTGTGCCAGTGAAATCAGGGGTTTGTCTTTGAAGTAATTCTTTATTCTTCTAGTCTCAGTTTTTGCATAATTCTCATTTTTTAATTATATTGTGATTTGAATGATTTTTTTTGCTAAATAATAAAATCTTATATATTTTTTAAACCCTGTTTTTCATTTTTATTAAAATGTATGTATAATTATGTGAAAATAAATTGTCCAATCTTTTTTATTGAAAAAAAAGTTAAATAAATACTACTAAAAATACTTCTAAAAATAAATACTTTTAAGGCGGAAAGTCAATTTAAGCTTCAAATTTTGAAATGGAAATCAAAACGTTACAGGTTTTTCTTTTAGAAAAATAATTTTGGGGATATTTTATATTACCATTGAAAATTATTTATTTGGCAATCAAAAAATAATCAAGTTTGGGGATTTTCTAAATATTTCAATAAAAATGCTTTCATCAGAAAAGGTGCACAATAAATGGGTTTGACACAGACATAGTGGCTTCAGACTACAAAAACCTTCTGCTCATTTTCATCACTCAGTACAAAAAGCCTGGGTCAACTGTGAGTGAAAGATCACCATCATCATCTTTATTGTGAATGGTGCATAGATATTTTTGCAATCTATATTTTATTTGCTCATAATTTCTTTTATATAAAATAAAAATTATATTTTTTACAAAGTTTTTAGTGAAGAAAGAGACTTCTCTAGAAACAGCTGAAGGCACTTGTGTGTACAATGTGCAGACGCTCTTTGGAGAAGACGATGTGAGATTTCTTCATGATTACTCTTTCTCATGAATTTAAATAATTACATATGCAAAACCAACATTCCATGTTTTCTCTAAATATTAATAATTCTCCATGTAACTTCCTCCACCACCTTCTTCCCACCTCAAAGCTGTTGAGCACAGTGGTGGCTCGGACTTTGGCAGAACATCTTCCGGCCACCAAACCTCTCCTCTTCAACCTTGCACTTAAAGACAAGTCTGCATCATTCGTCAAGCAAGTCTCTGCAGCACTGGCAGAGTGTGCAGTGTGGTGATGCAATGTTTATAGACATTTCTAAAGCTTGTGGTGATTCAACGTTTTTAGAAACTCTTTAATACGTGTTTTGTTTATTCATTTATTTACATGACGAGTACGAAATAATTTTTTTGAAAGTGTTTGATAAAATACAACTGCCTGTACAAGAAACCTTTTGCTGACTCAGTTTCATGCATACTTTTAAAACACATTCACAAACCATCTGCACACGTACACATACACACACACACACACACACACACACACACAAAAACACACATCCATCACCCAGCCTCTTCTTGCATCTTCTGATGGTACGCCTCTCTGATCACGTTGTAGGCCTCTAGAGTGGCGCAAGGCAGTGACGTCAGGGGCTCTCGGTACTTGGCGCGAAGGCCTGTAACCACGCAGAGTTGTGGCTTGCGGGGTGGTTTGGGTGCACGCGTGGATGGTGGAGGGAAGTTGTTGTAGAAGGTTTGTTCATCAGAGAAGCTTATGTAGTTGCGACACACTTTGCGTGGTTTGTCTGCCTTCTTGACGTCACTGTGTGGTGTTGTTGTGGAGGATGTTGCTGTGGTTTTTGAAATAACGTAGTCATGAAAAAGCATTTGGTTGAGGAAGAAAAACTTGAATGTATTTGAAAAGCACTAAACACATACACAAATAAGCTAACAGCCAACTCACTCTGTAACCACATTGACTTCCACACCACCACCATCCTCCTCATCCGAGGCCAAGACACACGTGACCGAATGGTAGCGAATCATTGGTCCCTTCTCGGTCTGCTTCTGCGTTCGCATGCGCTTCCGCTCCAACTCCATCTTCTGGTACGTCTCTGCAGGTGGTTGTACCATCATCATCATCATCAGTGGAAAAGAATTTGTGTTTTTAGCACTCTTGAACTTACAAAAAGCGCTAGATAAATTTAATTTGATTGAGTGATGGGTTGATAAGTCGCATGTGGAAAATGTGCTTTCTTGATTGAGGTATTGAGGAAGACACCGAGTGAGGCGAGGTTGATCTCCTCTGTTATCTTCGCCTCCTCCAACAGCTCCTCCTGCGTCAGTCTGTTTCGTCACATTCGTTGCATTTACGCAACAAATCCATCTCGTTTTAAACATTTAAACTTCTATTTCCTCACTCGATTCGAAAAAAATGCCCCTTCACAATTCCTCATCTTTTCTATTTACTCATCCATCCTGTCCTATCTAATCATCCACCCTACTCCACGTGCCCACATATCCACTCATCTCATCCCACCTGCCCACCCATCCCTGCACTCATCCAACCCATCTACCCACTCATCCCTCCACTCCAACAGCAACCTCCTCATCCACAACCCTCCAACAGCAACCTCCTCATGCACAACCCTCCAACAGCAACCTCCTCATCCACAACCCTCCAACAGCAACCTCCTCATCCACAACCCTCCAACAGCAACCTCCTCATCCACAACCCTCCAACAGCAACCTCCTCATCCAACCCTCCAACAGCAACCTCCTCATCTCAGGCATCTTCCTCCTCTCTCCGTGCATCTTCGCAGCCAATGCAGCCTTCTCCTTCCTCTCCTTCAAGACTCCGTCCATGCAGCGAGACTTCTCCGCCGTCGACTTGCGTACCGACTTCTCTGGTGGTGAGTGGTGGTTGGTGGTGAGTGGTGGTTGGTGGTGAGTGGTGGTTGGTGGTGAGTGGTGGTGGTGGTTTGTGGTGATTGGTGGTGGTTTGTGGTTGGTGGTGAGTGGTGGTTGGTGGTGGTTGGTGGTTTGTGGTGAGTGGTGGTTGGTGGTGAGTGGTGGTTTATGGTGAGTGGTGGTTGGTGGTGAGTGGTGGTTTGTGGTGAGTGGTGGTTTGTGGTGAGTGGTGATTATTGGTGGTTGATGGTGAGTGGTGGTTGGTGGTGAGTGGTGGTTGATGGTGACTGTTAGTAGTTGGTGGAGGGAAGTGGTCAAAAAGTATACTTTTTTGGAAAGGACGTTTTAATTTGTTTGCAAGTAAAAGGACAAAATGTGTTTGAAAGGAAAATTCAAAGATGTTCGCTCAAATTGTTCGAAACTAGCACGGTAATGGTGATTGATGGGGATGCCAGTGTGGTGATGGATAAATATAGGGTGTTTGGAAAGACAACATCTGTTGCTGCTGAATAATCAAGAAAATTAGTAATCTAAATGAAGATAAAAAATGAATATAGAATATCCACCCCAAGTTATTTCTTTTGAAAGTATCTTTTCAGACTGTGCTTCTATTTTCAATGATTTTTCTATTTTTGGTTTATGTTCTTTTTTGATTGTTGGGTCCGTTTTCATCTTTTTGGGGTCCTGAGTTGAATATACATAATAAGTTCATGATATTTTACTTTATTATAGAGTGCAATGGATCAGTTAACATAAAATAATTTTTATTTGTCTGCTTCTATCTATAATAAAGTCATCTAAATACATATTCTTCCCACCTGGTAGACTGATTTCTTCTTCTCTTTTACTTCTTTATCGTTTTCAAGATCACTCTTCACTTCATCCTCCTCATTTATGTCAATGTCAGAATCTGTGACGTCAGTCTTGGAGTCTTCTGATTGGTAGTCTCTGTCATCTTCTTCCTAGGCCCAAGTTGAATTAATCATTGATAGTTATTTGGATTATCGTATTTCATTATTAAATTTTAACCTCGAGAAGAAGTCAAGAAACTAATTAATATATTTAGACGTATATTTCTTTTGCGCTGTCTCCCTTTCTCACCTCCTCGAAGCCTCCATACGTGGTCTTATAGAAGTCGTCTTCGTCTTCCGCCTCCAGCAGACGAGCCATACGGTTTCCCGCGTTTACTCTTTTCTCCCTACTCTGCGCCATACTCTCCATCGGGTCTTCTTCACTGCTACTGCTGGACGAATCCTCTTGCGACTCCGCCATTGCCAATATATTTTTTCTTTCTTTTTAGTTTAATACTGACAAATATAATAATAAAATCACGAACAAATATTTTATTTTTTAAAATAAACAATTAACATTGAAAAAATATGCAGAAGTTTTATTACAGATTGACTATTCAAAACTTTTGAGTCAAAAGGTATTATCACAATCTTTTGAAAATGGCAAAACTAAACTCTAAACTTTTAACTTTGAAAATAAATATATATAAACTAGTTTAATAATCGTTTTCATCATCAACTATTATCAAATCATCATCACTTGATTTGTCTTTTCCATCAACTTTCTTCATCAATTTTATTTTTTTCGTCACTACTTCTTTATTCGGCATACCTGTTAAGAAAAAATACAATATAAATGAATAAAAATTATAAAAGTGTTAACTTCAAAAACTGTTACATTAAAAAAAATTAAACAGCGACAATGAAACATTCAAAAACCTCTGATCACTTGGTTTTTGCCAATCCAATTAATCTTTATTTTACAATTGCTATTTTTGCTAATATTAGGCTCGTCTTTTTCTTTTCTCGAAAATACGATCAGGTTTTTAGGTTGGGGCAAAAATGTCGACGATATTGGTACTGTAGTTGACGTAGGTGCTGGTATAATTACGTCTTGTAGCGCACTTTTAATTTGATTTAAATTCTGGTTTTTAAAGTCAACACCCTTATTGTTGGGGGTGAGGTTTATTTGCTTGTTGCTGACTACATTTTTATTGAAGTAGGTGATTTTGCCGAAGACTTTCGCATCCTTTTTCGCGTAATTAAGATTCACATTCTTGATGTACTTAATTACTTTGGTGCCATCTCCCTTATTGGCATTCAAAAAATCGAGCTTCGAAGTTATTTTTATGGTGGGGACGATATTTTTAGTCGTAGAAACAGTTGCAGAAATATCTGTTTTAGTTGTAATGGTGGGAAACTTAGGCAATGAAGTGGCAGTGTTCTTCAAATGGCTGCTCTTGTCCACCTTGAAGCTGATGATGCTGCTGCTAATCTTCTTCTCGTGCTTGTTCCTGTTGAGGAGCGAGAAGAGTCCAGAAAAGATGGGAGCTGATGGCGGAGTGAGGACGTCGATGTATTCGTCATTGCCGTCAGCTTCACTGGCGTTTGTCTTGCCAGCGCTGCTGCTACTCTCTTCAATTAACTTGTTTACGCCTCGATTATTATTCTCGTCATCAGCATTAGCGTGCTTAGTGATGCTAATTGCAGTATCCTTAGTGCCATCAATTAGTAACTTGGAAGCTATTTCCAAATTGTTATTATTACTGCTTGTGATTAAAAAGCTCTTAACAGGACTTTCTTGCCTTATCACTTTAGTCTTTTTTTCTGATTTTGTTTCGATTTTTAGATCTTTTTCTTTTTTTTCATTCGAGTCATTACTCTGTTTTAATTGTATTTCGTCATCAACCTCTATGTCGATACAGCTAGGAGGCCAACAAGATGCAGTATTCTCATCTTCAAAATTGCCTCTGAAAGTCAAGCGTCATACATCATTATCGCGCTTTTGTATTTAATAAAAAAAATCATATTTATGAATAATATTTACTTTTTATAATCAAGCGAGCTTTTGATCAAACAAAGAAATGCTCTTTTTAATTTTTGTTCGCTTTCCAAGTTTACTGAAATGCAAGTTATTGCCTGAAAATTGTATAAATATAATAATATGAGTTCGTTTTGTTGATGAAAAATACATATCCTATATAAATTTGAAATAAATAAATACATATTAATTTTATATACCATAACATATGTTTATAAGAAAAAGAAAATAAAAATAAACCACTTCACTAATTGTTCTTTCGTCTTCAAAATTGATGTCAATCAAGCAATTATATATAGTTTCGTATATTTGACTTTTGTTTTTTATATCACAGTAATATTTCAGAACTTTCAAAGCAAGTAGCATTGAATACATTTTTAGTGAAATAGTTTTTGATGTAATTCTTGACTTTGTTTTGTACTTTATTGTTCTAGTTAAAAAAGTTCCTTTAAATTTAAACGACAAATTTAAAGACCTTTAAAAGTTAATTTGGTAAAAAATATTAAACTTTATTTTTCCAAATAAAGTGAAATTTAAAGAATTTTTATTTAATGTTTATAATTATTTTCATTTATTAAGTTGTTTTTAGTGGATTAGTTAGTAACTTTCGGTCTAAGTAGTCATTAGAATAAGATGTTTAATCTCATAATTATCTATAAAATTAACTTTTAGCAAAAATTTTATATTGAATTTATTAGATGTATTATCTTGAATAAAATAAAATGTCACAAGGATGATGTTTATGCGCTCTCTAAGCTGGAGGAAGCGTTCAGAGACGACGAAGGATGCCCTCAACGAAAGCCAACAGAAGCCTCAGTCGTGGTTAGATGATGAAAAGAAAATAAAGACATCATCGTGTAGCTACAATGTGGAAGTAATCACTGTTTTTATGGTTTAGTTAATTTAACTTTAATTAGTAAATATTTATTTATTTAATGGCTTCTATTTTCTTAAGAAAAGATTGGAAAAATTAAAAAAACTTATGCTTATGTCACAGTATCATTTAAATTTCTCAGTACCTGGGCTATGTTGAAGTGTTTGAGTCGAGGGGTGTGGTCGTGTGTGAGAAGGCCATCAAGCTTTTGAAATCTGTATGTTTTTTAATTGATTAGTTCAGGAAATCGTTGATACAAATAAATAAATTATCAAATAATTTTCTATTTTCATTTATGCTTTCTACCTTTAATCATCATCATCATTATCATCATCATCATCTTAATCTTAGTAATCATCACCATCTCATCGTCATCATCTTCATCACCATGTGAACAGCAAAAGAGCAGATGTAAGAAGAGCATGTTGTCCATCTCAGGAGATGCCATCCGAGTGGTTGACGAGATCAACAAGGTATCATCATCATTACCACCACCACTATCACTACTATCATAACCACCATCATCAAACCCCCCCCAGCCATCATCATCACCACCACCACTTCACCATTCACATGCTTACACCCCCATCTCAAACCACCAGATTCTCCTGGTGGACCAAACCCTCGAGAAGGTCTCCTTTTGCGCCCCCGACCGCAACATCAACGAGGGCTTTGCATACATCTGCAGAGACGCCACTACGAAGAGGTGGCTCTGTCATGGCTTCCTGGCTACCAAGGACTCAGTTGGTTGACGAGGGTGGAGGAGGGGAGGGGGAGAAGGGAGGGAGGAGGGAGGTAGGGGGGAGGGGGGAGGGAAAGAGGGGGGTAAGGTGCTAGTGAGTGGAAGAAGGGCTTGGGAGTATAGTGGAGGAGTGGGGGGGGGGGGGGGTAAGGTGGTAATGGGTGGAGAAAGGGGGGGGGGGTAGAATAGTAAAAGAAGGGGAGTAGGATAAGGGGGGAAGGAGTGGTTAGGATAAGAAATATCATCGTGTCATCATTAGAACAAAACTTTCAACTTCATCATTGTAGTCATTGGAACATCACTTTCCTCACCATGTCATCATTGGCACAAACAATTCACTTTTCTCACCATGTCATCATTGGCACAAACAATTCACTTTCCTCACCATGTCATGATTGGCACAAACAATTCACTTTCCTCACCATGTCATCATTGGCACATACAATCTCCTGGATGAGCCGATGCGACATTTCGCAGGGGGACAGGATCAGTCACGCTCTGGGCTGTGCTTTCGCCGTCTGTCTGGAAAGAAAGGTGTCCAGAGACAAGTTGTCGAGCATCAGCAACAACAACAACAACAATACTAACAACACCAATAATACTAACACCAACAATACCAACAACAACAACAACAACCCCACTGTATTCAAGAAGACTCACTTCAGACAAGTGTCTCTGCAACATCGCATGGCTGACCCCCAGAGCAGTCTCATACCAGGTATCACCAATCTTTCTATAGGAGTGATGGTAAAGATGTAATCATCATCATTATCATCATCGTCATTATCATCATCGTCATCATCATCATTATCATCATCATTAGCATCATCGTTATCATCATCATTATCATCATCATTATCATCATCGTCATCATTATCATCATTATCATCAATTCACAGATCCCATTCCAGATGTCAACAACAACAACAACAACTCAAACAATGATGCTGCCAACAACAACCACAACGACAACAACTACAATGTATGCATGAAAAGACCTCGCCCAGTCAGTAGACTATACAACAAACAACTATCACTACCCGCCTCTTACTACAACAACAACAACAAAAACAACAATCATAATACTTATCTGAACAACATCAATAAAAATAATAATTATAATAACTTCGAAAGAAGTCATAATAATGATGGTGGGAGTTATAGAAATACTAATGGAAGTGTCAACAGTGAAGATGATGATAATGATGAAATACTAAATGGTACTCATGACTACAACAACAACAACAACAACAACAATAGCACTTCTTATAGAGATAGTAACAACAATATCAACAAGGATAACAACATAAATAAGCAACACAGCGTGGATCATGTCACTCCCAACATCAACAACAATCCCAAAAACAACAACAATCCCAACAACAACAACAACACACCAGCAAGCACCAATAAAAGTGTCACATTCAGCGACAACAACAACAACAATGACGACGATGACGACAACGACAGCTTCAACAGTACCTTTGCTGGTGTCTGTAGACCTGATGATAATGATAACAACAACAACAACAACAACAATGATGATAATAATAACGATGATAACAATGATGGTGCTAGTAATAGTGTTTATAAAGGTGCTTTTGAAAGGCAAATGTCAGTAGCGGAGAGTTGGCTTATAGGCAATCTGGAGTCACTGAACAGCAATGAAGTTGTCAACAACAACAATAAAAACAACAATAATAAAAATAACAACAATTACAATAATAATAAAGTTGCATCCGGTGGTTATATTGAAAATTATGTTGATTGTAGTTACCAACAGCTAGTAGCGCAACAGCAACAACAGCAGCAACAGCTAATGCAAGCACTGACCCCACAGTATAGCCACTACAACTACCAGCAACAAGAGCAACAACTGCTACTACAACTCGCACAACAACAACAACAACAGCTCTCCATCAGACTTTCAAATCCTTTCCTCGACAACATCATGGCAGACACCACCTCTCCACACCTCGCCAGCACAAATGCCATTAATCCTAATAATACGAATAATATAAATAACAATAGTTATATTCACAACAACAACAACTACTATAACTATAACCAACTCACTATTCCTCATGATGATAGTAGTAGTGTTTTTAGTTTGGTTCCTCTCAGCCATGCAATGTCCGCCCCTGTGCACACCTACAACCCCTTCTTGTTTTGAATTCTTTCATTGTTGTTGTTGTTGTTGTTGTTGTTATTGCTATTATTCCTTCTTGTTCGTTTATGCATACTTTATTTATATATACATATATTCATTTTTGCATAATTTATATATTTATTTTTTTCATCTTTGCATAATTTATATATTTCTTTTTTTAATCTTTGCATATATTATATATTTATTTTTTTAATCTTTGCATATATTATATATATATATTTTTTATCTTTGCATATATTATATATTTATTTTTTTTATCTTTGCATATATTATATATTTATTTTTTTTAACTTTGCATATATTATATATTTTTTTTTAATCTTTGCATATATTATATATATTTTTTTCCTCTCCAAGATGTTATTTTATAAATGTTTTCATAACCATTGTCATTATTACTACCACTATTAAGTCTCAATCTTTGAGATAGGTCATTTAACGACTTGTTACATCTTTTTGTTCAGTTATTAATGGCTGCTACGCACTTCTGTGCATCCATTCGCGAATCTCACTCTTTTGAATAATTGTTTTCCCGCTTTAAATTGCACTAGCAGACGCATTAACCATTTCAAATCGGCGCTCTTATGCCACCCCACCCAGTATTACCTCTGCCATCATTTTCCTGGTTGATATCTACATTTACTTTTAGTATTAACGTCATAACTTCATGACATCATCATCATCGTCGCACTGATCAGTATTAACGCGTGACATGGTCATCATCTTCATCATTATTATCATCATCATCATTCCCATCATCGTCATCATCATCATCATCACCATCCTCACACCTGCCCCCCCCCCATGACAAGTATTCTGGTCTTCCCTGCACGCTCACAGTCACCAACACACACTCAAGTATATTTTGGGTAATTCTTACTTTCTAGACTCTTCACAGAAATCTAATATATTTCGGTACAAAACCACCATCCATTCTTTTAAAATGTCTTTTGTACACCTAAGAGATGAATGTACACAGTGTATATTGTACACTCCTCCAGTATTGCCTGTATTTTCAGCAGTCTCGCAGTATTACATTTCATGAAATTTTTTTCCTTTTTTCTCTTGTCTTTTACTGCAGTATTACGTGCTGGTGAGGATCATGATATTATTTGTACTACTGTTCACACTATCGAGTATTATTCTGAATAATTTATTCATATGCAGTTTAGACGTCCACACCTTGAGCTCTCGATTTTTGTACACCTGTCGTACGTTCTTAACCCTTCAGCGCTCAAGCCCGTTGTATGCTTCCTATATCTGTGTACGCTTCCATCTCCTGTTTGTGCACTAGTGTACGCTCATTTTCGACGCTTCTTCAGTTTCCATCCATGATGATTCTGTAGTCACTGTATACTCTGAATGCACATCGCTTAGTAGAGATGTCGCTTACCTATAAAGTTTTAACTCAACTCTATTTCACTTACTCACTCACTCACTCACTCATTCACTCACTCACTCACTTCATTTAGCAACTCTTAGCAGATGCTTTGCTGTAGCGATTCTAGCTTCAATGACGTCATCATACCATCCATTGCACCATCTTCAGCAGCAACTATCCTTCATTTAGACATTCTTTCTCTCACCATCTCTCACCTTCTCTCACCCTTTCTCACAATCTCTCACCATCTCTCACTCTTTCTCTAAATAAACGAACGAACGTTTTTACTAAAAGAGCGACTAAGCGAAATATATTTTAAAAACTGCAGTTTAAACACCTTGAAACAACTAATATTATTACTGTGGTTGAGGTTGTTGTGGTTGTTGTTATTGTGGTTGTTGTTATTGTGGTTGTTGTTATTGTGGTTGTTGTTATTGTGGTTGTTGTTATTGTGGTTGTTCTTGAAGCCCATTCAGAGCAGTCATAGGCTAAAAGCTCGTTTGCAAATACGAGGCATCAGTAGTCGATGTCTGAAATCCTCACTAGTGCCTCACTCCATCCAATATATCCACCAATCACCAATCAATTATTTCCCGCCATGGAGCCAACCAATCACCAATCAATTATTTCCCGGCATGGAGCCACCACCACCAATCACCATTCAATTATTTCCCGCCATGGAGCCAACCGCCACCAATCACCAATCAATTATTTCCCGCCATGGAATCAACCACCACCAATCACCAATCAATTATTTCCCGCCATGGAATCAACCACCACCAATCACCAATCAATTATTTCCCGCCATGGAATCAACCACCACCAATCACCAATCAATTATTTCCCGCCATGGAGCCAACCGCCAACCAATCACCAATCAATTATTTCCCGCCATGGAGCTACCAGCACCACCACCTCCTCCCAGGAACTCCACGCCGTAACCATCTGAGTCGGCGTCGTACCTGGGCAGGCCTTGGTAACGTGGGCATTGAGGAGCCCTGTGGTGGTTGGCGGTGGAGGAAGAGTGGGAGGAGGAGGATGAGGAGGAGGTGGAGGAGGGGGGTGGAGGGGAGAGCTGGTGGTGGTAGTGGTCGTTGTGACGTTGCTTGTATGCGTTGAGGAGGCTTTCCTCGACTGGACATTCGAAGTGCACGCAGTGGAAGACCTGTGTGGTGGTGGAGGTGGTGGAGGAGGTGGTGGTAGTGGAGGTGGTGGTAGTGGAGGTGGTGGAGGTGGAGGAGGAGGTGGTGGTGGTGAAGGTGGTAGAGGTGGTGAAGGTGGAGGTGGGTGGTGGTGGAGGTGGAGGAGGTGGTGGTGAAGGAGGTGGAGGTGGTGAGAGAAGTGGAAAAAACGGTTATGCTGCAAGTAGAAATAGTGGAGGTGGTGGTGGTGGAAAAGGTAATGGAAGGTAGAGAAAATTGAAGTGAAAAGATGAAAAAGATGGTAGTGGTTCACTCCGACAAACCAATAAAACACTACCCCGTAAACCCACCCATCAACAAAGTCAATCAAAGCAAAGCCGCCACGCACCTCATTAGCGGTGTTATGCGTGCCCATGATGCGTACGAAGGTGAGGAGGAGCGGCGTGAAGGTGATGATCTGCCACGAGACGCACGCCTCCTTCGTCCTGTCTGCTATTCTGTTGCCCGTGTCGAGGGGTGGTCGCACGTGATAGCAATATGTACTTGTTGTGTTTTGTAAGGAATAACAAGTACCGTGAAAACCCATTATAATGAAAATAAGTTTAAATTAGACATACATTAATTAACATAATTGTAAAGCGTACAAAATAATATTTAGAGTAAATGCGACTAAAATTGATTAAATTTATAATTAACAAATTATAAATTAAATAACCGAAGGTAATTATGATAATTAAAATATATAAATGAGAATAATTTAAATATTAATTCAAATATTTCAAATTGATTGGAGGGGCGAAACCTAGACCAGTTCCTCTGGTCGTTGGAGACTTCGATGTAGTAGCTGTAGGTGCGGTTGTCGCAGTCCCAGAGGAGGAGTCTGGAGTGTGGTCGAGTGGGAGGTGGTGCTTAGTTGTGGTGGGTGGATGAATAGAATTGTTGAATTAAGTGCCTTAAACCATAATCATCACCCCCACCCCCATCCCTACCACCACAACCACCACAACCACCACCTCATAGATCCGATAACGTATGGCTGAGCAAGCTGGATGATGATGCAGCCGCTGCCGAGTTGGTGGCACGTGTAGCCGGAGTCCCAGTCGTAGTCGCTGGTGTTGCCGTTGATGAGGGCGTTCCTGCTCCTCGAGACGCCTTCCACCACCCAGGCACTCGCCTCTATCGAAGCAACGTTCTTCTCGGGGACTGTTGGGGTGGGTTGGGTGGGGTTGGGTGGAGTTGGGTGGGTTGGGATGGGTGGGTTGGGTGGGTTGGGATGGGTGGATTTGGGTGGGGATGGGTGGGGTGGGTTGGAGTTGGGTGGGGTTGGGTGGAGTTGGGTGGGGTTGGGTAGGGTTGGGTGGAGTTGGGTAGGGTTGGGTGGAGTTGGGTAGGGTTGGGTGGAGTTGGGTAGGGTTGGGTGGAGTTGGGTAGGGTTGGGTGGAGTTGGGTAGGGTTGGGTGGAGTTGGGTAGGGTTGGGTGGAGTTGGGTAGGATTGGGTGGAGTTGGGTAGGATTGGGTGGAGTTGGGTAGGGTTGGGTGGAGTTGGGTAGGGTTGGGTGGAGTTGGGTAGGGTTGGGTGGAGTTGGGTAGGGTTGGGTGGAGTTGGGTAGGGTTGGGTGGAGTTGGGTAGGGTTGGGTGGAGTTGGGTAGGGTTGGGTGGAGTTGGGTAGGGTTGGGTGGAGTTGGGTAGGGTTGGGTGGAGTTGGGTAGGGTTGGGTGGAGTTGGGTAGGGTTGGGTGGAGTTGGGTAGGGTTGGGTGGAATTGGGTAGAGTTAAGGCATAGGGTTAGGGTTAGAGTTAAGGTCAGGGCAGAGTGAGAATGGAATAAGGGCTTGGATTATTTAGAGAAAACTAGCGCGTTTATGGCAGATTGACTGTTGAACGAAGGATTTAGAAATTGGAGGAGAGAGGCCGAAGGATTTTGAAGTGTTTGAGGTGATGGGTGAATCGCTGATGGGTGAGTGGGTAGAACGTGATTGGCTGATGGGTAGTTGTATGGACAGTGATTGGCTGATGGGTAATTATATGAACAGTGATTGGCTGATGGGTAATTATATGAACAGTGATTGGCTGATGGGTGAGTGGGTAGGACGTGATTGGCTGATGGGTAATTGTATGGACAGTGATTGCCTGATGCACTCGCCTATGAAGCCGTTGAGGAGTTTGCAAGGGGCGGGGTTGTAGGAGCACTCGAAGAAGATGATGTGGAAGAACCTGCAGAGGCAACGATGATGATGATGATGATGATAAATGGATGTTAGATATAATTGGGTCATGCAGAGACAATTGGGTCACAACAGGGCATTTTAATAATAATAGTAATAGTAATAGTGAAGTTAATTGAATTCTAATTGGACCGGAAACAACACCTGTTGACTGTGTTGTTCGTGCCACAGATCTTGATGTACCTGAAGGAGTTTTTTTATCCATTGGAAACCTTCATTAAAACCAAGATTCAACCTCAAGCCTCACTGAGCCTGCCCTGCTCTGACTATTGATCTTCACAACACTGGCTTCTACACCCGAATCTGGCAAATACCCAAGCACCCACGCGCCTAAACACCTTCCCACCCACTCACCACCCACCCAAACCAACACTCCATCCACGACCCACAATCCCCATCCCACCCTCTACCCACCCTTACCCAACCACCCTCCACCCATCCCACCCTCTACCCACCCACCCACCAACCCTCCACCCATCCCACCCTCTACCCACCCACCTACCAACCCTCCACCCATCCCACCCTCTACCCACCTACCCACCCACCTACCCACCTACCCACCAACCCTCCACCCATCCCACCCTCCACCCACCAACCCTCCACCCATCCCACCCTCCACCCATCCCACCCTCCACCCACCAACTCTCCACCCATCCCACCCTCCACCCACCCACCCACCTGACGACCCTCTGCTTGAAGGTGAGTTGTTGCCTGGAGCGGCACAGGTGCTTGCTCATGTCCACCACCCTGATCCACTCCCTACTGTCCAGGGAAACCTCTATGTAGTAGGAGTAGGACCTGGTGATGATGATGATGATGATGATGATGATGGTGATGGTAATAGTGGTGGTGGTGGCGATGATGATTGTGGTGGTCAAGATAATGGTGGTGGTGGTGATGATGATCATGACCATGATGATGGTGATGACGATGATGAGGGCGATAGTGGTGCTGATGATGACGATGATGATGATGATGAAAATGATGATGACGATGATAATGATGATGATGATGGTACCTAGTGTCCCTGTCCCAGAGTAGCATGTTGATGTGGTTGATGATGTACTGAGTGCCCAGTTCTATAATGATGCCTGCATGGTGTGTGCATGGTTGTATGCATGGTGTGTGCACCCCATGCATACTTACGCATTCATTATTATTAAACTCTGTTTCAAAAATGAGCTATTAGACATTTTGAATTTTTAATGAATTTTCATCCTCCCCCTGTCCCTCAAATAACCCACTCCCCCAAACCCGCCCCTCTTCTCACATCCCTTCCCCCAAACAACCCCCCACCTCTTCTCACCCCCCCCCCCCAACAACCCCCCCTCACCATTGCAGGAGGGGTCATCGATGGCATGCATGGTGTACCCTTGTTCAGGGTAGTAGTTGTTGTTGCTGTTGCCTGTGTTCACGTCCAGCAGGTTCATGTTCATGTCGCCTTGTTGTTGTTGTTAATGTTGTTGTTGTTGTTGTTGTTGTTGTTGTTGTTGGTGTTGGTGGTGGTTTTATTTTTTTAATGCATTTTTGCTTATGTGTTGTTGTTGTGATCGTGTTGTTTTTGCTGTTCTTGTAATTTTGCTTCTATTGTGTTGTGTTTGCTGTTGTTTTGTATATAAAAAAATAAATAAATAAATTTTTTTTAAACAAACCTTGGATGACCTTGGCATTGTGTCTGGAGCAAGCCACGTTCTCGAAGGGTACTGCGTGAATTAGCAACAACATAAGAGACCTAATTCGTCTGCTACTATCCATCCATACCAACTATTTCAAAAGCTTTATAGCATCTTATGTTCTCCCCTTCCTCCAATCTCTCTCCATCTATTAACCCTAGATAAACCCCCTCTTTAACACATGACCCCTTCTCAAACAATGGACCCCCCCTCTCTAACACATAAACACCCCCTCTCAAACAATGGACCTCCTCCCTCAAAAACATGACTCCTTTTCAAACAATGGACCCCCCCCCCCAACTCACACATGGCGCCTCTGTAGGGAAGGTCGTTCTTCTTGGTCTCGTGCTGCATCTTGATGGCGTCAAGGATGCGCTCAGCGCCTATGAAATTCGCAGGCCTCACCACGTTCAGCAGTTCCTCCAACGAAATCAGGGGCAGTCTATTGTGCAAAAGGGGGGTGTGAAGGTGGTTATGATTTTTGGTTATGATGATGATGATGGAAATGATGATGGCTGAATGGTCACCTGACTAGCTTCTTGATTCTCTCACTAGCTTCCACCTCGTGTTTTGTTTCTTTCGAGCAGTCGTTTGAGAGGCTGTTGCAGTTGTTGCTAGTGTTGCAGTTGTTGCTAGTGTTGCAGTTGTTGCTAGTGTTGCAGTTGTTGCTAGTGTTGCAGTTGTTGCTAGTGTTGCAGTTGTTGCTAGTGTTGCAGTTGTTGCTAGTGTTGCAGTTGTTGCTAGTGTTGCAGTTGTTGCTAGTGTTGCAGTTGTTGCTAGTGTTGCAGTTGTTGCTAGTGTTGCAGTTGTTGTTGCTAGTAACGACCCGCTTGGTTGTCTCATTTTTTATCCTGGCTGTGACGTTGTTGTCAGTGACGTCATTGGTGCTGGTGCTGATGTTTATTGCAGCGTCACTGACTGCTGACTGGCAGACGCTGTTCTTGACACAGCACGGAGTAAATGCACTTTTAGCCATGCACTCATCCCCGAGTGTTTTGTTATTGTTGTTGTCGTGGTTATTAGAGTCCTTAACGAGTGCTGTAATCTCTTCATTTTTGTCCTCATCATTATTATTATTAGAATTGTTGTTGTTGTTGCTACTGTTATTATTATTAATAACAACCAATTGATCTGGCGACTCCACCTGTCCGCCCACAACCCCAACACTCTCCCCACCATTATCATCATTACCAGCACCCCCACCACCATTACTACAATTAACCACACTAACAACGGTATTATTATTGATGTTATTATTCAAATAAAAAGTATTATTTGTATTGTTGTTGTTGTTGTTATTAAACTCCGCCCACTGCTTGACCGCCTTGAAGATGTCAACTTCTGCCGCGCAAAATGAATCTCTGGATAGAAGCAGTTCCAGCGAAGGCTGTGTGGTGGTGATGATAGTAGTGGTGGTGGTGGTGGTAGTAGAAAAAGTGGTTTTAGTAATAGTATTAGTGGTATTAATGGTGAAAATGAAGGTACTAGTGCCACCACCACATCACAAAGCCACCACCACATCACATCCACCACAACACAAAGCCACCACCACATCACATCCACCACAACACAAAGCCACCACCACATCACATCCACCTCAATCCAAAACCACCACCACATCACATCCACCTCAATCCAAAACCACCACCACATCACATCCACCTCAACACAAAGCCACCACCACATCACATCTACCACAATCCAAAGCCACCACCACATCACATCCACCACAATCCAAAGCCACCACCACATCACATCAACCACAACACAAAGCCACCACCACATCACATCCACCACAATCCAAAACCACGACGAACGGCTGAGAGGCAGTAGAAGCCCTCAGTCCTTAAAACCTCCATCGCGAACCTGTCAATCAAGTGTCATCATCATCATCATCATCTTCTCCATCATCATCATCATCATCTTCTCCATCATCATCATCATCATCCCCATCATCATCATCATCATCACCTATCGATGAAACAAATACAGGTGTCGAGGAGGTCATCCAGGTTGTAGAGGTGAGAGGCGTCGAAGATCGAACAGACGTTAGTCGTCGTCAAGGAGACCTGGTGGTTGTCATGATGATGATGATGATGATGGTGATGATGATAATGATGATGAAGATGATGATGAAGATGATGATGAAGATGATGATGAAGATGATGATGAAGATGATGATGAAGATGATGATGAAGAAGATGATGAAGATGATGATGAAGAAGATGATGAAGATGATGCTGATGATGATATTGGTGATTTAGTGATGATGGATTGATGGGTTTCACGTTAACCTTAAGCTTGTTAGAGATGGAAGATTGGAGCTTCAGAAAGGCATACTGGTTAGCCAGACTGAGTATGTCTAGGATGGTGTCCTCCTGTGTGTGTGTGTGTGTGTGTGTGTGTGTGTGTGTGTGTGTGTGTGTGTGTGTGTGTGTGTGTGTGTGTGTGTGTGTGTGTGTGTGTGTGTGTGTGTGTGTGTGTGTGTGTGTGTGTGTGTGTGTGTGTGTGTGTGTGTGTGTGCCAGTGTGTGAAAAAAGAATGATAAAAGAGAGAAAGAAAAAAATGACCTTGAGGTCATGCAGTGAGATCTTGCCGGTGTAGATGTAGACGAGGAGGTGCTTGAAGGCCTCTGCATTAGAGCTCTTCAGCTCGATCTCCACGTCTGCCGACTCCTTCATGCCGCCAAACAGGAGCGCCCTGTGACCGGAAGGGTTTATGGGTGGTTAGCGTGAAGGTTGTCCAATGGGAATTATGCGTCTTCTCCCCCCATTACAACCATGAAAAATTACCCTTCTCCCATTCCAAAAAAGTGATAGTTAACCTCCCCCTCGCATTACAACCCAGTGATAATTACCCACCACCCCTCCCCTTTGTATAACCCAGTGGGAATCTAAACAACGAACCTGAAGTAGTCAGACCTCGATGCCAACACCACCTTGTGAACGGCAAATCTGTGGTGGTGGTGATGGTGATGGTGGTGGTGGTGATGGTGGTAGAAGCTTGCATGGGAGTTTTTTGCAGTAAACCCTTTGCAATACAAATAACTTTTTCCTTTCTATTAATCACAGCTTGACAGACGCAAGCCATGTTAAATTCTTGATATGCACCAGAGCAAGCAACAGAGAATAAGTACAAAATTATTTCTGCATTAGAATTGAGAGTCGTCTGTCACAACCGATGGCCCTGGATGAGCAATGTGAGGTCACTGCATTGGTCCTGGGACAGTAGAGATCCTGTCATATTCAAGTGCGCACTTTAAGGCCATTTTATTTTTGAAATTATATACATACATTAAAATACACATGAAAATGAATTTTTGCAAATTAATGTAATTTACATACGTTATATATACATTAAAATTAATGTATGCAATAGAATTAATATAAGCAACATAATTTAATTTGCACCGATGTCCTCAGAGAGAAGGTCTGTGTGGTCAATCTCTGAAGCCTCTTGCGTGTTGTCCCCTTCAATCTGACAATCGCTCATCGTCACTCAATCTGAACCCTTCAACCAGAAAAAGTGCTTTTTTAATACTTAAAATATTGATAAAACTATTCATAAAATTTATACTTTTTTAAATGGGTAAATTTTAATCATAAATCATTTTATTTAGCAAAATGTTATCAAAATCATTCGACCATAACCTTTTAATCGTATGAATTCAAAAACGACTACACCTAGATTTAATTTTTAAGTCAGCCTGTAAACAATTCTGATTGAAGATTTAGTAGTTCTTGCTGTTAAATTTTTTAAATACTTCACAATATGATAATAATATTTGGATGAATATGTTTTTTAAACTTTCCGAAATAACAAAAGTAAATTTAAAGCATAATATGTTTTTAATTTAGTTTTTTGAGAATATTAAAACAAAATTGATGATAGCTTTATGAAAGTATATTAAATAAATAGTAAACTAATTTTTTCACAAAGTTATGAATTTATGAAAATCATAAATTCCAGCTTTTCACTGGAAACTGGAGTGAAAATGTTGTAAAAGATTTTTATTTTTCTAAGATTTGGTTCATTTTATCTATGTCTTTAAATATAGCCATCATTTTATTGATATATTATTTAATTGTTGAACACTTTTTTTATTATGTTAAAAAGCGATATTATAGAAGAATGATAATCGAGTGTATTTGAGAATCCTAAATTAAAATATGTCCCGGTGTGCAAAACCTTTGAACTTTATGTGAAGATGATAATGAAGAGTGACTTATAAAACATGTAGAATTTTTTTTATATCTATGAAGTTTAATGAGCACTGCTTTTTGTATGCTCGTTTTTAAAACTATCGTATAGGTATTTTATTCCTTTTTCTGAATATTATTAGCTTTTATATGAAGATTCAGAAATATTTTGGTATTTACACTTTTTCTTAGCCGTATAATTTGTGTGTTTAATTGATTTTTATGGAGTTTTTGTGAATTATTAATTTTTTTTATTTTTGAATTAAAACAACAAAATTCGTGCTATAAACTTTATGTATAAAGGCTATATCTTTTCAAAGTAAGGTTAATAATTAACCGTTAATTTTACGTTACTTTTTATATTTTGCAAGGTCATATAACACGTAAGAGATGAGAAGTATGAATATATATCATATATGATATGATGTTCTTATGGTATAGAACAGAGAAATGCCCTTTAAGTTTTACATAGTCCATATAAACAATTTTGTTTACTTCTTTCAGCTAACCTACTTTGTAAAAAACTGTCATCGTGATCAAATATATATAAGCATTTTACCGTTATTTTCACATCATCTGAAAGAACATCTCGCTTTAAAGTTATTGATCGTTCCATGTTTTAGGTAATTATATTTTTTTTCAATACGATTCTGAATGAAATATCTTTGTACTGTTTTCTGTTCTATTTAATAATTTAAAAATTAACTTTTCAGGTTTTCGGACTCCTAGGCACAAATGGATGAAAGCAAGTCGATAACCAGTGGATTTGTGAACGTCTTCAAGTTGAACAGCTCCTTGACTGATGAAATACACGATGCTCAACATAAATCAGACAGCAACCTTTCAAGAAAGGCGATGATTAAGTCGTCGAGTTTGGGAAGCTTTCTGATGCCGTTTATGAACAAACACAACTTGAGCAGCAGTTTTAATGAATCTATCATCGATTGTCATACAGATAGTGGGGATGAAGGCTTAACGATGAGGGTTAAGAATAATTATATTAAAGAGAACTGCGATAAAGACTGTGCCTTGGTTGGCTCAAACTGTGCTCTGAACGTTGAACAACATAGTGCAAATCTTGGCCTAGAAAGAATTAACAATGCAAATCTTTTCAAAGTAAACGACGACAAAAAAGATACATTCTTCAAACGACTCTTCAAGCCAGATTCGAATTTTATAAACATAAAGGAGTTAAATGTCTTGGCTCCATCTTCACACTAAATACTACTACTACTCTCCCACTGCTCAATTACCCTTGTAAGATGTGATTTTGAAGAAACGACCAATAATTCAATTTATTGTTTACAAAATTTTGGTTTTTAAGTATAATATATGTTAACATTTTGTTCCAATTGCTGTAAAATATTGTTATTTTACATAGAATTCATAATAAATATACTTATTTTGATGCCTTATGAGACTAATTACACAATATATATTTTTGATTTTTTTTACAATTCCACATGACTGTCATATTACAAAGAAGCTAAATGCCTTTGACTAAGCAGACTTACTGCTAAATGTTTATAGTTCAATTTTCGTTTTAGCATACGTTTTTTTATGAATTTTGAATATAAATATAAAACTCTAAGAATTTTGATATAGGGAAGTTTAAAAGTAAAGTTGAAGAAAGAGCGCTATAGAAATCTATTTGATTGATTGATTGATTGTCAACAATATGCTCTTTTATGCCTTGTTATGTAAATAATGTAAGTCCTATTGAAATAAAAGAATAAATTTTTAATTCACTTATATTCTCAAGTTCGCATTACAGTTGGTAACATTCTTCGAATATCACATGTCGATGAACTTTTCACTTAAAACCATCCCTCCGAAATTGAAAATAATAATCGTGCTCATAACACTCAGAAATGTATCAAAAGATTTCGAAATGCCTTGGGATCGTAATAAAACAGCTAATAAAAAGTAATTACACGTATTTTTGTAGTCTATATAGAGATCATTGTTATTATTAATATTACTCAATGTTTTCTAAAATTCGGGATGTGTTGATAAATGCTCAAGGAATTTTTAGCTAAAACAATCTTTTCAAAGAATGAAAACTTCCAAGTCTTTTTATTTATTGAAATGTAAGTTACATAAATACTGAATGACGTAGGTACAAAATTTAACACCATGAGATGCTGATCAAAAGCACATATATTATATCAGACATAAATCTTTCAGCCACAGAAGTGAATTAATCGTTATTTTTAATTTTTTATGTATTTGGCGGGTTATTTATGTATATTTGTATTGAGTTTTATTGTTTAGCTTAAGGTTTTTTAGCCCAATTTTATTATTACTTTTGGGGTTTTACACGAAGCCGTAGAAGTTTCAAGCTTTTATAATAAATAAACTATAAATATAATGTTATACAGGCGGTATAAACTGATCTAGTCAACTATTTATTATAGTTTGGCAATGGTTGATATACGTATATAAACGTATATATACCTTGGCAGTTTCTTTTGCAAATGCATAAATGAAAAAACACTACATTTAGAAAAGCTGGTGCACTTCGATGGTAAAGGTATGAGTCACCAAGAATATCACGATTTGGTGTTGAAGAAGAAAAAAATAGAAGTTAAGATACAAGCGCTAAATCAAGCAGACGTCAAAGCCAAAAGAAAGACCGCATAAAAACAGCAGCTCGAATGGCACATGCAATCAAGCAATATATTGATGACTGGCGCTTGAGAAGAAGGATCTCTGGCACTTGCATTCGCCTGGGAGCAGAACTCTGTAACAGTTGATTAATTTACCTGGCGATATCCCATCCCAGAAACTATTCTTTTAAAGCTTTTAAATTAGCTATCGTGTCATGTGGACTACACATTGGTAGACATAAACAAAAACCAAGTGAAAGCTAATTAAATACGAAAAATCAGTTGAAGCAAATGCACCGCATCAATTGACACCTCAGGCTGATGCAATGCGGCACTGTTATTGTCTGATAGCTGTGGCCCAGATATGATCTTGACTCGATGTAAACTCATAAATACAAGAAGGTCGATGCCTATTTTGCAGATTTGAGTCCGCATGAGTAAAAGTTTGGAGGAAACGCTGAAATTTGAAAAACAAGGGTTTTGAGAATACTCTAAAGATATTTGTGAAACTTTCATTTTCTTCTGACTTCTTCCGAAATTATTTATTATTATTATTTTCACAATAAGCAATAAATGTGTCTTTTTCAATTCTTGAAATACTCCAGCAACTCCTGCAAGTCGATCCCAGCTGTGAGTGTGAATCTCAACCAGAGTATCAAAAAAGACAAACCTTCATGTGCATTGCGTTTCACAAGTTCTAAATACTATTTTTCAGTAAGTTTATTTTTATGTTTAGCATTTTTCAAACAGGTATCAGGCAATGAAGGGCTTTAAAACACTATCCTGATATTGCAGGTTTTTAGAACTACCGTAAAATACCAATTTATTCGCACCCTTTTAAATAATTGTTTCTTTTAATGTCAGAAATATGTGTAATTCTTTAAATGAATAAAAAATTATGAATTGTTAATTATTGAAATGGGCTGAACATTGTGATTGTTCGGAAAATCTTGTATTTCACGGTACCCTAAATATATATGATATTATATATGATGAATAAATTAGATATTTGCAGGTATGACTCAAGATCCCGTTCTCATTACAAGACTTTCAAACCAAAGTACTATCAACTAAAGTAATTGTAACTAGATAATTTTATTTTTATCTCTCTGATGCTTCTTTTATGACTTTTACTTCTTCTTCACAATGGCGCGTTTGATCTAAGTATTCCTTCTATTTACGTCCATGTGGGTTTTATTTATCTTTTATTTATAGCCTGTAAAACTTAACCTATTACGTATCTCAATTAGTATTTTTTCATTGGTTCGCTTATTATTTTAACTGTTCGAAGCATTTTGAGAACTCCGCCAGTTTTAAAATGAAATTCTGCCATTCAAACTTTATAACCGAAAATAACTTTTTGTTAAATAATTTTACTTCAACCCTTACTTTATTCTATAATTTGTTAAGCACTTTTTGAATGGGTCTAAAATTTAACAATTTATAGATATTTTTTGAAATGTTTCTATAATTTGTGCGTTCTCAAATGGGACGAAACATATATATTCTCTATTCATAACCCTTGAAAGTGTACTTTTTAAATTCAAATGTAAATAATGTAGAGAAAGAATCTCGATTTTGCTATCGAGAATTCACGTGAACGAAGGCTGCTTGAGATATCTTCAAATGATCACTCGAACCTTAAATTCACTCGAGACTGAAACAACTTTTCAAGATTCAAATGCAATGATAAGTGAGCTTGGGTCGAACCTTCTTAAACCGGTTGTTGATGAGAGGCGTGTGAGACAATAAATCAAAGCTTGGTCATTAGTATTAGTATTTTCAAATCTTACTTCTCGTACTCATTGTTCAAACGCTCCGAATTTAATAAAAACATCCACTTACCTTATAGATCAATAAATTGTAAATATAGAGTATAATATGAGTGGATATTTTATGAGTATTCATAATTTTTATATATTATAAACATTACATTCCATTGCTACCATTGTTTAATTTTATTAATTATTTATATCATTTTAAATGCAGAGCGATTAAACTATGATAATACGAGAACTAGGATCTGAGAATACTTCAATGACCAAGCTTTGATTTATTCTCCTACACGTCTCAACAGTGTTCGACTCGCGATCTAACGTACAATATTGGGACACCCATAATGTTCAGACACCATAATTATTTTCAATGAATTGTTTTTAGGCTATTAGTTCAAACATAATTTTTTTGAAATAATATTTATGATGGTAATTATAGCTAACAATTATAATACTCGTAAATGGATTTTAATAATATTATGAATAATTTAATTTGACTAATAATAATTATTATTGAAAGACGAGAAAACAAACTTCAAATTATTCAAGTTAATTTTTTTTTAAATTATTTAAAAAAATACTTTTATTTTCATAGATTTGAATGAAAAATTATTTAAAATTATGCGAATATAATGTTTTTTCAACAATTTTACCTAAAACTTTTGAATTAAGACGTTAATGGAAAAATAAAATCAATGAAAATTGAAAAATTTTATTTAAAAAATAAACACTCAAAAATCAATTTAACGTTTTGAAAAAATCCAAAAAATGAAAAACCACGGAAAGAGTTTGTGAGAAAATCCACGCATTTGTCTTTATTTGAACTCTATAGCTGTTTCTCAGCTGGCATTGAAACCCACCTAATCCAGTAAGCACAAGATACAAAAACAACCACCCACACAAACCAGCAACATCATTCTTTCCTTACACACCCTCATACATCTCAACCCACATATTCCCCAATCCTTCTCCTCCTCATTCTCACTCCTCTTCTTCCTCCTCCTCCTCCTCCCCATCATCACTCTTCCTCTTCTTTCTCACTCCTCTTCTTCCCTCACTTCTTCCCCTGCACAGGCAGGTAGAGCTTGAACTCCGCGGGCAATTCCTCCTCGGAGTAGAGGCGGTCAGAAAAGTAGATCCTCCTGATGCGGCAGTTGGCGTGGATCTGGGTGGTGTTGATGATGATGATTTCTATTTATAACGCGCCAAGAAAAGCAACAAAGGTGCCACACACAGAAATAAACAATTAGATAAAAGATCAATATAATGAAGAATGGAAAAATTGATAAAACTACCTGTACTCTAAGAGTCTCAATGTAGTTGGTGCCATAGGCACGTCTGGTGAAGTCAGAGAGGTTGAACTGGATCTGGTTCCAGCCATCGTCGAGCCTCATCGGCATCGTGCAGATAAAGGGCTTCACACGCGTGGTGCTCTGGTAGTTGCTCGCTCGAAAGCGTCTGCGCACATTCTTGTCGTCCAGCACCTTTGAAAGGTTGTAGGTAGTGATGGGGATGGATTAATATTAATTAAAACATTATTAATATCTATTAAGTATCTAGTTCTATAATCTCACAGTAAAGTTGACATACAAAGTTTTCACTGAAGATAAGTTACCTGAACTTCAAAGGTGAAGTATTTTTTGAGATTCTTGATTATCATGACTAGGAAAGGCAGTTTGATGGCGAGTGTTTTCTTGGGGTCGCAAGGGCAAGTGATGAAAGTGGTGCTGACGTTGGTGCCAATGATTTCCAAGACCAAGGACTGAATGTCATTGTCTGTGATCCTCTTTATGTGGCCATTACGCACCTATGATATAAAATAAACATAAAATTTATATGAATTAAACTAAAATAATTAAAGTTTAAAAAGATAACTTTTTTAATGAACAAATTTATTTGATAAAAATAATCTAACTTTCTTGTCCCATATTTGTAATGGTTTGCTGCCAATGCTATACAGTATAGACAAAAAGCCACTCTGGAATGTGTTTCTGAACATTTTAGATAGAAATCTTTTTTCAAACTGATGAAGACTAATCAGGTAGGAACAGAAAATAACAAGTGTAACTAAGGACAACAGAGAAATTGTATTCTAGAGAAAAATATCGAATTCTAAATAAAATTTTCTTAAACAAAATTAAATTAAATAGAAGTTTAATGATACTTTTGAAAGAAGTTTAACACAAAAGTTTTGTGACAAAACTGTGAAACTAATGTGTTTTTGAAAAGCCGTTTAGTTTTAAATTAAAAGTGAATAATACTACTTAATATAATATGAGTTGAAAAACAAAATAAAAGCTTTATTGAAAAAAAATTAATTAAATTTTTATATATATTTATTTGCCAAAAAAAGTATAGTATAAATTATTATTAACTTAAATTTACTTTTAAAGCTTAAATTTAGGTGATTTAATTCTAAATCACATAATTCTAAAGTTTTTCAAAAGATTACAGTTTTAAGACATAACATTCTATATACATTTTTCATATTAGTTTTTTGAGGTAATTAGAATAGCATGAAATGTAACAATTACGCACTAAATAAAGAATTTTTATAAATTGAAAATGTTAAATTAACATTGTTAATATCTAATGATTGAATCTTTAAGATGTCTTCAAAGTTCAGTGGAGCAGTGAGCATAGCTGACTTGGATGACTACATCACACCATCTCAAGTCAATTACTTTTTCCATCATTGAAATAGGCCTTCATAAATTCATACCATGCTTAATGAAAATTATGCTTATTTGTGTTATAATAATATAGTTTTATACTTTAACTGATGTTTTTCCTATTGACGTATAATATTCAGGAATGCATAAAACCAGTGAAAAATGAAAAGAAGGGACGAACAAGCAAGATTGAGTTTGATGGAGACCTGCCAGTGCAAATCACCATGGTCTCAACTAATGATTCCAACTCTATTGTGCTGTTACTCCTTTTTAAGCTGTTCTTCAAGCTATTAGACGTTTAATCATTTGAGAAGTTTTTTTTAATTCTTCAAACCATCATATGTTGAATTATTCAAGCAATTATATATATATATATATATATATATATATATATATATATATATATATATATATATATATATATATATATATTTTGTGTCTATATCGTGTCAGCCTGACAGACGCATGCCATGTTACAATTGTTCTGAGAACCATAGTCTTATGCGCAGAGACGCCACTCTGCACGACGTACACATCTCTCAATGCATACGTCGCAAACACCGCATCACATACACTAGGTATATGATAGTTCACGGTTGCTTGTCAGGGATTTGAGTTGCAAGTCCAATGTCTACCATCTAAGCCATCCTCGCTCCCTATATATTGAATCATTCAACCATCAAATCAACATCTCACTTTTCACAACTCCACTCACACACACACACACACACACACACACACACACACACACACACACACACACACACACACACACACACACACACACACACACACACACACACAGGCACACACACACATACACACAGGAGGGTAAGAGGGAGAGCCTCAAGAAAGTAGACATCACCCTGTCTGACTGCTTGGCGTGCAGCGGTTGTGTCACGTCCGCAGAGGCTGTCCTGATCACGAGTCAGAGTGTCGACGAGGTGTACAAGGCCATCGAGGAGAGGAAGGTGGTGGTTGGTGGCGTGGTGTGGTGGAGGTGGTAGCGTGGTAGTTGGTGGCGTGGTTGTTGGTGGCGTGGTGGTTGGTGGTGTGGTTTGGTGGTTAGTGGTGTGGTGGAGGTGGTTGGTGGCGTGGTGGTTGGTGGTGGTGGTGTGGTAGTGTGGTGTGGTGGTTGTTGGTGGGTGTGTGTAAGCTGTGTTGTTTGATTTCGCGTAAGAGGGGAGTTTAAAACAAGATTGTTTACAAAATGTTTCGTTAGCTTAAAGCTAAACTTTAATCTTTCCAAAAAAGTATTATTCAAACCTAAATCAATTTATTAAATGCCTCATTACACACCAACGCAGAAATCTCCAGGGCGACGTCTAATGATCACATTGTCTCCGCAGTCGAAGGCCTCTCTGGCAGCCAAGCACCACCTCTCCATGCACCAGGTCTCTTGCAAGCTGACCTCTTTCTTTAGGAGTCTGGGTGAGTCTATTATGCTTTTAGAGGGTTTCATCATAGTGAGGTTTTCATGAGTTTACTTTAATATCAGCGTTTTAAAACTTGATCGAAACCATTTTAAATTTGTTAATCCTCTATCATCAATTCAACCTTCACTATCAGCCATTCAACTATCATAACCATCACCACCACCACCACCACCACCACCATCATCATCATCACCACCACCATCATACAGGCTTTGACGTGGTGATGGACACAACTCTGGGCAGGGAGATAAGCCTACTGGAGACCGCCAAAGAGTTTGTAATGAGGTACAAACTCAAGTACCCTGGTGTGGTGGCTTCGAAGAAAAGTGGCTGTGGTGGTAGCTGTGGTGGTGATGGTACCTGTAGTGGTGGTAGCTGTGGTGGTGGTCATAGTGGTGGTTATGGTAGTAGTAGTGGTGGTATTGAAAATGGAAACCAAAATAATACAAGTGTGAAGGATGTTTGTTGTGGCGGTAAAAGCGAGACTGGTGTGGTTGCTGAGGTCGACAAGGGAGGCTGCTGCAAGAATAAAAGAACAGATCTCAAACAACAACAAACACTCAGCTCCCAAAAGCCCTTGCCCCTCCTCTCCTCCAACTGCCCAGGCTGGATTTGCTACGCCGAGAAGACGCAGACGTCGAAACTGCTGATGCACGTCAACAGCGTCAAGAGTCCACAGCAGCTGGTGGCCAGCGTCTTGAAGTCGTACTTGGCTTCGAAACTCAATCTACCTTTGCGCGATATTCACCATGTGTCTGTCGCTCCCTGCTACGACAAGAAGCTCGAAGCCACTAGGAATGACTTCTTTGTGGGCGATGGTGATGATGATGATGGTGGAGAAGGCGCTAGAGAAGTCGACTGTGTTCTGTCCACACGTTAGTTGTGCAGCTTCTTCATAATGCTGATTTTATTAATTTTCTAACTCTTTTTTATTTGCACTTTATATTTATTCATAAATTGTTTTCCCCCCATTTCAAATCTTTCTTTCCATCCAAAGTTGAGGTGGAGGAGATCCTGGAGAGGGAGGTTGTGTCATTGGCTGAGTTGCCTGGCGACGTGTCTTTCTATTGGTTGGATTCTCTACTAACATCAACCTGAAAAATGGCTATACTTAAAATATTACTTTTAAATACTAATTTTTCTTTTCTTATTATTATGAGTCATGACCCACCACGACAGTCCAGGCTTCTCAGAGGACGTGCTAGAGGTGATCAGACCCCACAGCGACAGTGACGGCTTCAGTGATTACGTCATCAAGTACGCAGCCAATCAGCTCTTCGGTCTAAAAATAGACCAGCTTGAATACATCAACACCAAGTAGGTTGCTTATTAGTTTCATGAATGCTTAATTAGATGATTTTTATGAATACCTAATGAGTTTTGCATGATTCATTCAGGAACTCAGATTTCATGGAGGTTTGTGTTTATGAGAAGGACTTGAAGAGTTCTTCAATTGAAAGCCAGAGAGCTGCCATTCCCACCACCACCAACACTACTAGTGACACTGCCACCACCTCTACTGCCACCACCCCTCCTCCAAAGCCCCTCCTCAAGTTCGGCATAGCTTACGGATTCCGCAACATTCAGAACGTCGTGCTCAGTCTCAAGAAGAACAAACTCGACTACGACTTTGTCGAAGTGATGGCTTGTCCTTCAGGTAACTCGACACGATTCAATCTTGCTATCATGCTTATGTTATTTCCCATTTATTCATTCAATCTTTACTTACTTTTCCCTGTTATTCCGTCTGGAACCGCCAACCAGTTTCAGTTCTTCAAGAATAAATAAACATCTATCGTACATTACTTCAACTTGTTGTTCCTCTGCACGCACACACAGGTTGTTTGAACGGGGGCGGTCAGTTGAGGCCGCAGACGACGGCAAATGACCTTGCCACTGAAGTCACCAACACCAGCATCTCATCAAAACACCCGGAAACAAAAGAATTACCAAGCACAGAAAAGACTACGCCGAGAACAACATCAAAAACATCAGCAACAACATCCACAGAAACAACAATTCATTCGCAATCTAAACAACATCTCAACAAAGTCAAGAAAATCTTCAGCGATGCTGTCAATTATCAAACACCAAAAACCACGCTTACAGTTTGCCAACCAGTGAACGTAGACATCGATCAGAAAGGAGGTGTGTCTGAGAAGCAAAATGGACCACTAGGATTTGAGGAAATGTCCCTTCTCCAAACTCTGTACACTGATTGGCTGGATAAGTTGAGCGGGGAGGAGCTAGACAAGGTCTTGAGGGCTAACTACAAAGTGGTTCCTAAGATGACTTCTGGCTTGTTCACTAAGTGGTGATGCTGATGATGATTTGTTTCAAATTATAGATTTAATTCAAGTATAGCATTAGAATAAAATTTATCTGATTAGAAGGTACAAATCCACGGTGATTTTTTAAGTCTTTGATTGATTTACAATATAACTTTATTATTACTTTTTAAACAAGAATATCGTCTATTAGTCGTCACATTTTATGTGTAGTTTTAAATTTTTAGAATTGTGTTCACCAATTTAATCAAAAATAAAGAAGTCTAAATCTTTTATTAATATTTTTAATGCCGACTAATGAAAACCAAAAAAGAAAATAGTTTTGAAAGTCTAAAAGTCATGTTTTTATAATAAAATTTATTTCATCTCGATTGACAAAATATTGTGGAAAATAGATTTTTAAAATGGCTGACAATATTTTCGGCTCTTCTTCAATGGATTTCACAGAACACTCCAACAGGAACAAAAATCCTTTTGCTCCTCCTTCCAGCCACAATATCTTCGCAATTAATGCAGTATCAAATGCCGAAAATACAAAAATCACAAATAATTTATTAAAACCATCTTTTGTCGAAGCTTCAAAAACCACAGTTCCACACCCTCAAACATTTAATATATTTTCTCAAAATAAAAAAATAGTGTTTGGAGCAAAGGCATTTAATGATGACAAAGCTGAACTTTTTTCCACTGCTCAGTCTAGTTCTAATCCATTCTCACAAACTAAAATCGAGAAAAATATTTTTGGGTCAGTCACTTCTTCCAAAGCCGCACCAAATATGTTTTCTTCAAATGTCGCTTGCTCAACATCAACCAGCAACCCCTTCAGTTCAACAAGGACGTCTCAGACAACAAATCTGTTCTCTAGTGTTGCACCAGCTAACAGCCTGTTTTCATCAGCTCCATCTCTCTTCAATAATAATACTTTCAAGCAGCCTGTAGTCTTTGGATCTGTCAATTTAGCCCCCACAAACCCCCAACCAGCATCATCATCATTTTCATCATCATCAGCTAGCACATCCCAAAGTAGGGATGTGACAACGTCTCATTCTGGAAACATTGTTTCATCCAACAACAACAACCTACCTAGTTTCTCTTTCACTGACAACACAAAAGGAAGTTTGAGTAATAGTAGCACCCTTCCAAACCACGCCACTTTCAATGTTACAGAAATGAAGAGTGGCAGTTTGAAAACCCTTGCTTCTCCTGCTAATAATATATTCACTTCTTTTCCAACAGATAATAAAAATAAAAATATAATTACTAATAATAACAGTAATATTAATAATATAAATAATAATAATAATAACATAAATTCTATAAATAATGAAAATAATATTAACAATAATAATATGTATAATAATAATTATAATCAATATGAAAATGATGAGGGTGTTAGTAATTATGAATGTAACAATACAAATGTAGAACAAAATATTTTTTCTGCTGCATCAAATATTGATGAAGTCACTGAGAATGAAATTAATGATGATAATGATGCTGAAGCTGTTGAGGAAGATGCTATTGAAGGTTTTGTCATTAACAAAAATACGTGTTCAGTGATTTAATTTTGTATTTTTACAAAGAGATTATAATCACGAAATAGGATACAGATTAAATAGTGAATCATTTTATTTATTTCATATCAATAAACTCCCTCAATGTGTCATTTCAGTAGCTGGAGAAGTTGAGAATAATGACTATGACATTGATGATGATGATTGTCAGGATGCAGTGAATGAGGAGTGTGTGGTAGAAGAGAACAACAGCAACACCGAAGCAACAACGAATAGCATCCAGACCACAACAACAACCTCAACTGCACTCAATGGTGTACTTCCCTCAAACAGAACCACTACCACTGCAAACATGAAAACCACACCTAGCGCTACCACCAACATTTCCGCAACATCATCCAACACAACTACAACCACCAACAGCAACAACACAACCACCACCAGCAACAACACAACCATCACCAACAAGAACATCATATCTCAACTCTCTGAGCTCTCCAACACCACAGCAACAACCGCACAAGAACAATTCAACATTCTGGACCAACGCGACAAACTCCTCAAGGGCCTCGTGAAGGACACGCAGTTGGCGGGCAGACCTGCTCTGGCGGCCACGTGTGTCGACATGTGTCCAGAGAAGGAGCGTGCCGTCAGGGAGGCCAGACGACGGTTGGTCCTTCACTAGTACTAGTGCTGATACTAGTATCATTAATATCACTAGTACTGATACTACTGCTAGTATAAGGTGTAATAGTAATATTAATACTTACAAAACTAGTTATCATCAATCTGATTTTCCGGTTGTCTGCTTTTATCATCTCATATCATAATATTTTATATTTAAATATTTTCAAATTGTACACTAGTCTAAAACATTGAAAATTAAATCATTACCACCACCACCACCACCACTACCACCACCACCACCACCACCACGGGCTACAGCTTATCCCTTTATGAGGTGGTCGATCCGGCAGAGAGGGACCCCAGGGTGGATCATGCCAAGGCCGTCAAGGAGTACTCCAGGTCAGTACCTTGTTCTTGTCGTTGTTATGGAGGTGGCTTTGGTTTTTGTTGTGTCCTTTTTTAAAGTTTTTATGAGTTTAGTATCATTCTTATATTTTCAATTTAAGTGTAATTACCTTTTTATTACTATACCTTCATATCCACCACACTTACTCAAAGCATTCCTTCACGAACAACTCCACGAACCACTACCACGAACCACCACGGCAGATCCTCGGCAGACCAAGACCTGCCTCTGGAGAACGAACTGAGACCTCCAGCGGTGCTCGACGCCACCATGGAGTACCTGGTCAGACACGTGGTCAGTCTGGCCCGACCCGATGGCGTGTATGGCGGCTGGGCCGAGTGGTTCGACTTCCTGTGGAACCGAATGAGGGCCATTCGCAAGGTCTGGGGGAGGTTGTTTATTTAGAGATCTGGGTTCTGTTGTTTTTGTATTTACGCGCCTGTGAACATAAATTTAATATCTACCACATACGCTAACACACTTAAATACGCACGCACACACAAACACACATACACGAAAACACACACACACACACGAAAACACACAAACACACACACAGGACATTACACAGCAACAAGCGTGCAACGAAACGACGGTGAAGTTATGCGAGAAATCCGCGCGCTTCCACATCGTCTGCTCCGAACTGCTGTGCGAGGAAGAGGCGGGAGTTTTTGACCAGAAGATAAACAGCGAGAACCTGACGAAGTGCTTGCAGACCCTCAAGGAGATGTACAGCGACCTGCACGCCAAGACGGGTGTACAGGTAGAGAGTGAGAAGGAGTTCAGGGCCTACATGCTGCTGATGAATCTGAATAATGGAGATGTGCTTAGGTGCCTGGGTGGTTGGTGGGGGAGGATGGTGGGTGGATGGTGGGTGAGTGGTGATGGGGGAAGGAAAGGTAGGAGAGGGGGATGATAGAGAGTGTCAAGAGGGATAAGCAGTGTCGCGTTTGAACCGAGATTGAACAGCGTAGTATTGTAACATAATAAAATTATTTCCACTTGCCAACTCACCCACCCGCGCAGGGAGTCGCAGGGGTGGCGACCCGAGGTGCGCACTTCAGCTCAAGTGCGCAGTGCCCTTGCCCTGCACTCTGCCCTCAACAACAACAACTACATCAGGTCCTCTTGCCAGAAGATGGCTCCTGTACAGTTACAACTAACAATTCTATCAGGATCATCACCATCGCAGTTTAAACTCTCAGCATCATCATCATCATCATACCTTGATTGTGTCTAATTTTCCAATCCAATCCAAAGTACTATTCAATACATGCAATCACAACTGTTTCACCACCCCGCATCATCATCATCATCACCTCCTTGCAGGTTCTTCAAACTGGTTAAATCAGCTGACTTCCTCACCAGTTGCATCCTCCACAGGTTGGCTGTGTGTTCATCATCACCATCAACACCGCCATAATCATCATCATTATCATCTATACTAACACCATCATCATCACCACCACTATCATCATCATCACCACCACTATTATCATCATCACCATCCTTATCAGCATCATCATCACCACCACAGATACTTCAACCAGGTTCGCTGCATCGCGCTGAAAAGAATCGTCAAGGTGTACAACCTCCTGCCTGCCGTCAAAGCCCTCAACGTGAGAGGATGGTGATGGTGGTGATGGTGATGATGACGATGATGATGCTGGTGATGAGGATGATGATGATGATGGTGGTGAGGATGCTGATGATGGTGATGAGGATTAGGATAATTTTTTAAAATTATTATTATTATTTCATTATTATTCGTATAACTTCTTTATTCTTTTTATTCAATCTTCCATCCATCATTCTCCCCACCCACCCACCCATACTTCTGTGCCTGCCACCACCACAGTACCCTCTGAGAGACCTCTGCGACAAGTTGGGCTTCGACCACATGGCCAGTCTGCAGACCTTCCTGCTGCACTTCAACATTGAAGTCGTCAACATCGGTGATGCTAGTAGTAGTAGCGGCGGTGCTGGTAGTAGTAGTAGCGGCGGCGGTGCTGGTAGTAGTAGTAGCGGTGGTGGTGCTGGTTGTAGTAGTGGTGGCGGTGGTGGGGAGGAGGGGGAGGGTTTGAGGATGATAGTGAACAACAGGAGTCTAGCGGAGGCGGATGGATCGATTGAGATGAGGAGGAGTGTGCTGTTGGTGGCATGCAAGATGACGTCAACGCTGGCTGAGGTGGGTGGTGGTGGTGGGGGTGGTGTTGGTAGTGGAGGTTGCAGTGGTTGTGGTCTCGCTGGTAGACGGGCAATGTGGCGGTGATTGAGTGCATGAGATAGAGTGTGGGAAGGAGCAGTTGCTTCATCGGATCATTTGCACGTCCGTCAAGATGACTGATCAATGAAATGTCGAAGCAAACGTCATGAACAGGTGGTGAGCGGAGGCAGGCTGGATGAGACGTTCAAGAGCATCACACCTCACTCGAGCTTCGACCAAAGTGGCCACTACTTCATCGATGAAAGCACTGCTCAACTCGCCAAGTCGCTGCAGCGGACGAGAGATACCTCAGTGAGCACGCCTGACCAGAAGCCAACTGATCGGAAGCCAACCGCAGTTGTGTCGGTGGCGACGTTGAAGAAACTGCCGTTGAGGTCGATCAAGGGGAAGAGAAGCAGGCGAGGCTCGTTGGAAGCAGCAGCCACTCTGAAGACGCCACTGCTGCTGCGAAAGAGAGGTGATGGGTCGCAACAGCCACCAGCAGCCACTGATGCAGCTGTGGCTGCGACCACAACTGCTACAAAGGAATCGCCTGAGGTGGTGCTTCGCAGGAGACTGATGCAGGATATGGTTGCTAGGCGCTTGTTGGAAGAGGTGCTCAAGGAGTTGATCAGGTTTGCTGTGGTGTGCTGTGGTGTGGTGTGCTGTAGTGTGCTGTGCTGTGGTGTGGTGTGGTTTGGTTTTGTGTGGTTCTGTATGGCATTTATTTTTTGTTAAAACCTGGTTAACTGTCTTATCTGGTCGTCAATTCGACTGACTTTCTAACATTCCACACAGTGAGATTGCGACAGAAAGTTTCCAAGGAGAAAAGGAAGAAATAAAAGAAAGTTTAACACAACACATAAAAGAAGGAGTACATCAACACATACGAGAAGAAGTAAATCAACACATACAACAACAAGTGCATCAACACATACAACAACTACCGCAAGAAAAACCTCCAGAAGCTGCAACTACTACAGCAAGACAGAGTGTCTTTAGCAGGCTGCAGAAGCCATTGGTGCAGCAAGACTCCAGCATTGGAAAAGAATCTAAAAACCAAATTCCACTTTTCTCAAAAACAAAGAACCAACAATCTCAGCTCTCGAACGTAGTGCCTGATATTTTACCAAAAGTTGAACATAATGTATTCAGAACAGCCCCTAGCGAGCAAGAGAAAACCTTGCTTGATACTCCTTCACAGCAGCTGACCAGTGGTCCTTTGCAACTTCCTTTCATTTTCGGAAATCAAAAAAAGCAGACTTTCAATATTTTCCAGAAAAAAGATGCGGTTTTCGGAAAAGAAAAGACAAATATGTTCGGTAAAAACACTTCTCTGCAGACGCAAGCACAACAACAACCACAACAACAACAACACCTATTTCAACAGCCTCCACAACAAAAACAACAACCAAGTTTTTTAGAGTCGCAACAACAACAAAAAAACCTTTTCCAACAACAACAACCGAACCCTTTCCAACAACAACAACAACAACCTCCACAACAACATAATATTTTTGGAAAAAGTACGCAGCAATCCAACATCTTCCAACAAGTCACACAAGAGCCGAATATATTTCAAAGCCAACAAGATGTACAACAACAAGAAGACCATCTTCAACAACAACATCTACTGCAGCAACAACATCATCTTCAACTGCAACAACAACAAAAACAACATCTTCTACAACAACAGCTCAACAACAAGTGCGACGACATCTACAATGACCTCCTTCAAGAAGAACTCCAGTCACTTGCACTAGAGTTGTACAAGTAAGTCTTCCCCATTGCGGGTGTACACAAAAACCACGTTGATTTTAATTATTCTCAATTGCCACTACGCACTATACAATGTATCTTTCGTTGTGAATTTGAATGCAAAGAAGAGAACGTACAAATATGCCACACAAACACACACACATACACACACACCCATACACACCCATATCAATCAATCACTAATGATTTGTATAGCGCCCTTTACTAAGTGAACAAAGGCGCTCTTCAAATAAATTTGTTAAATAAAACGGTTTTTAGACCATTACCAATATATGTATATATATAAATTAAAATATATATATAAACACACAATCAACCTCAATAATCCAACCTCACCCACCCCACCATGACAATCACCGCCAAAAAATCACTATCACCATAAATAAAAAATTCTTTCATCACCACAATACCAACACTCATACCACAGCACAATCATCACCACATCATCCTCAAAACACAATCATCATTTTTCTCAATTTTCTGTCTTGCCACTGGTGCCGAGGCTGCGAAAGAGGGTGAAGGAGAAGTCTTTGCCAACGCTGGTACTGCTGCTGCTATGGAAAGCTTTCTCCTTTATCCTTTCTCCTTGAGCGCTTTGATTCCCTGCGGCCATCTTGGTCTGCTGCGGCCATTCTCGACAGATTCAAAACAACCAACATTTGCACTAAAAACATTCTAATTAATTAAATTTACTTTTTATTTAGACTTTAGATTCTAAAATTTTAATATATTATACCCAAAACCGTTTATTCCACAAATTTATTTGAGCGGCTGCCAAAATGGCAGCCGCTAACCAAAGATCACACCCATGCACACACACACACACACACACACACACACACACACACACACACACACACACACACACACACACACACACACCTATACACACACACACATACACACACAGGCGCATGCAGGCAAACAAGCAGGAGGAGGATGAGGCAGCAGGACAAGTAGCAGGACATGTGCTGTTTGCCGTGGTGATGGAGGAGTCGGAGGGGGTGGCGGTGCAGGTGCTGCGAGAGGAGCTGCAACGGAGACGCGATCTCAAATTGCAGACGAAATATGCTCGTCTGTGGATGCGTGAGTGTTTGTGTTGCTTTGTTGAGTGGTGAATGGAGGGTGGTTGAGGGATTGATGGATGGGTGGATGAGAGGATCGATGGATGAGTGATGATGTATAAGTGGATTGATGACTAATTAAGTAAATGCTTGCACGCACGACACACATCCCCAACCGTTACTAACACCATTATCATCATCACCACCTCCACAAACACCAGGCTTTTACAAGAACAGACGTTGCGACAAGCTCTTCCCATCGACTCCCAACCTCTACCACACCCGCAAGACTTCTCTGATCACGCACACCACACAACTACAACTCCCATCCATTCATACCACTTCACGTGCCCAATACCATGGTCCATGGGGAGAGATGGAAGAGTTAGAGAGGAGGAAGAGGGAGGAGGAGGAGGAGAGGAAGAAGAGGGAGGAAGAGGAGGAGGAGTGTGGGAGGTCGTATGACGTGGCAGGGATGATGCTCAGGTGTGGTCTGGTGCAGAGGTTCCAAGGCGTGCATGTGTGTTGGAAGCTGCTCATCAGTCTTCCTCGTGCTGTTGCTGCTGCTGGTGCTGTTGCAGTCGATACGGCTGGTGCTGGTGTTGTTGGTGGTAGTAATGGTGGTGTTGTTGGCAGAGGAGGTAGTAGTGCTGCTGCTGCTGATAATGATGCTGATGTTGGCGAAAGACCCTTCTTGAGTTTCCTAAAACGAAAGTTTCTCGACAATGCGACCAAAAAGAAGAAATATAACGGCAATGGCAACGATGGAAAGTCTAAGATCTTTGATGATGCTGATGATGATGCTGATGATGATGATGATGATGATTTATGCGTCATCAACAGAGAAGGATTGAGCATTGGCAACACTGTCAAAGTGGTCAACACAGTGGTTCGCAGTTTTAAGGGACCAATGAAAGGCAAGGGGAGGGGCCAGCAACTGCCGATCATTGGAACTTCTGCCCTACTATTCGTCCTCTCAGACACTAATGTATGCTTACGTTTTTTTAAATTGTTTAAATTTTCAATCTCCTACCCCCAACCTTCCTGACCTATTATTATTTTTCCACAACCACCAGCCAATCACTGAAGAATACGAGAGACTTCATAGCTTATTGGCTGGACTGCCGACCAATGCTGCCGTTCCATTGGTGCTATTTCGGTCACGTAATAGACGCCACAGCGAATCAGAACTCGTGAATATCTTGAGGTTGACCTCATTGGTCAGAGATGGTTTTATCTCTGGTTATGACGTAGTTAATCTGGAGTGTCACTTTGATGACGCAACGAATATTGACCTGAATGCAAAGGTTTGCGATATTCTTCAATTCTTTCATTTACAAACCATCATATCTCTATTATCCAATAGGATAACTCCAAAACCTTTTCACATACAAGCACCAAAAAATTATCCACTATCCTTCCATCCATCATTAAGCCACCCTCATCCATCCATCCATCATTAAACCACCCTTATCAATCAATCCATCCACCACATATTCACATCCATCCTTTCAGAACCCTTCATCCATCCATAATATATCCACATCATCCATCCATCCATAATATATCCACATCATCCACCCATCCATAATATATCCACATCATCCATCCATCCATAATACATTCACATCATCCACCCATCCATAATATATCCACATCATCCATCCATCCATAATACATCCACATCATCCATCCATCCATAATATATCCACATCATCCACCCATCCATAATATATACACATCATCCATCCATCCATAATACATTCACATCATCCACCCATCCATAATACATTCACATCATCCACCCATCCATAATATATCCACATCATCCATCCATCCATAATATATCCACATCATCCATCCATCCATAATATATCCACATCATCCACCCATCCATAATATATACACATCATCCATCCATCCATAATACATTCACATCATCCACCCATCCATAATACATTCACATCATCCATCCATCCATAATATATCCACATCATCCATCCATCCATAATATATCCACATCATCCATCCATCCATAATACATTCACATCATCCACCCATCCATAATACATTCACATCATCCACCCATCCATAATACATTCACATCATCCACCCATCCATAATATATCCACATCATCCATCCATCCATAATATATCCACATCATCCATCCATCCATAATATATCCACATCATCCATCCATCCATAATACATTCACATCATCCACCCATCCATAATACATTCACATCATCCACCCATCCATAATATATCCACATCATCCATCCATCCATAATATATCCACATCATCCATCCATCCATAATACATTCACATCATCCACCCATCCATAATACATTCACATCATCCACCCATCCATAATACATTCACATCATCCACCCATCCATAATATATCCACATCATCCATCCATCCATAATACATCCACATCATCCATCCATCCATAATACATTCACATCATCCATCCATCCATAATACATTCACATCATCCACCCATCCATAATATATCCACATCATCCATCCATCCATAATACATCCACATCATCCATCCATCCATAATATATCCACATCATCCATCCATCCATAATATATCCACATCATCCATCCATCCATAATACATTCACATCATCCATCCATCCATAATATATCCACATCATCCATCCATCCATAATACATTCACATCATCCACCCATCCATCATCCACACATCCCATCCCATCCAGCTGCAAGAGAGCATCTCATGGCTGATGCACTCGTGCAGTCCTCCTCCTTGCCTCGCCACCGTTGGCCTCATGGAGTTTCTCGAGACAAACACTCTTAAACTCTTTGCAGCCCTTCCCGCCTTCAAGGCCTGCAGTGGTGCTGATGATGATGCTGCTGCTGCGGCTGCTGCTGGTGGTGCGATGAGATATGTGGTGAGTTGATGGTGTAGAGTGGTTGTATATCAGTTTAAACAGTTGTATTTAATTTTAAAAAGTATAACTTTGCCTACTACTGAGTTTAAGGTGGAAGGTGTCTGTTGGAATTAAAGATGAATATGTAATTTTCTTAAACAATAATTCACCTATCTCTTTGACTACCACCACTACCATCATCAACACCACCACACAGACGTTTGGTGAGATTGTGTGTGAGTACAACCAGGTGGTGAAGAGGCTTCAAGACGTCATACTGATGCCCCAGCTCATGAATATTAATTACCCGCCTAATGAATTATGCATGCCTCAGTGTGGTTCGTTTTGAGATTCTGTCAATCGTGTGTGCAATTTCCACTCAAATCATCCATGGGAGTGTACACATACACACACACGCACACACACACATACATACATACACAAACACAGTAAAATACACATATAAACAGTAAAATACACAGTAACACACACACACACACACACACAGGTATTCCTTGTTCTTATTGGAACAGCCGAGAGTACCTGGAACATTTGAGATCACTATCATCACTTCTCATCTTGCCTAAGTACGATGAAGAAGATGATGATGAGGATGACGACTATGATAATGATCACGAAGGCGGTTATGATAATGATGATTATGGTGGAGGAGGGTGGGGAAGGGGGAGGTGGAGTGTGGAGAGGTGTGAGAGGGGGGTGGATAGAGTTTGTCGGTACGTTCAGCAGGTGCTTAAAGAATCTGTAGATTCCTACAACTACTGTTGTGGTGATGATAGTAGTAGTAGTGGTGGTTGGAGAGGTCGCAGTGAAGTTTCCAGCATGCCTTCAAGCGCTCTGGCGGCTGCGAACGTCAACCTCTCTTCCAGGTGATTGCCATTCCTCCATTGCATCTTCCATCCTTAATCACTATTTACTAAGTTTCACTTGAAAAGAACTTTTTCCTAATGGTCTAACTAAACAATGCAAAAATTAATTGCCTGCATGGATGGATGGATGGATGGATGGATGGATGGATGGATGGATGGATGGATAGATGAATGGATGGATGGATGGATGGATGGATGGATGGATGGATGGATGGATGGATGGATGGAATAGATGGTTGGTTGGTTGGTGATTGATGGTGAGTATATATTGATTGATTGCTGCAGGGTCAAACGACTGCTTGCTACCTGGACACGAACCACTGCCAAGTGCCTCAGCAGAGGTTCGTGTGTTCCATCACTTCGTCATCATCATCTTAATTATTATTAGCATCATTATCATTATCATTGTAATTGTCATAATCCACACAGACACATACACACTCCACCCACAAACACACACACGCCCCCCCACACAATAAACCCTCACAAACACGCGCACCCAATCCCCACCCACCCACCCACACACACGCAGGCAGCCAACATCGCTACACAGAAGCAGCCACAAATGCCTTCAGCGCGCACCAGGGCGTCATCGGCGCCTGCATCGATCACCGTCTCATGTGCCTGCACTCGTTGCTGAGCGACCATCGCCTTGTCGACTCCGTTCGCTCCAGGTTCCAGTGCTGCAATCAGGTGCTTAGGAATTTGTTAAACATTATTTTTATTCTAGCGGTTTCTTTTGGTTTTAGTTTTTTTTGAAGATTTTTCAACACTTATTTCATAATTTCGCGATTTCTTCAGTCTACGACGCCATGTTAATAGCACTGAGATATGTCGAATGAAAAAATAGATATATAAAACTTAAAATAATTACATTAAAGCCTCCACCACCATCTCTTCAGCACCCAGCACAGACCACCGTGACCTACTCAACGTCAGTGATGCGTGCCCTGCAAGAGGATCTGACCCGGAAGGCTGACCTCCTCCAAGGTGAATGACCTTGATGAATGACTTTCAATTTACCTCAATAAGTGACCTTCCCAAGGTACCTGGATAAATGACCTTCAAGGCAGCGTAATAAATCCTGTAAAGCACAGTCTCTCATCAAACAGTAGAATGTTTCGGAGAGGTCTTGTGTATGAGACAATGTCTCATTGAGACATGTCATTTTAGAGTCGCCTAGTTCAAAGTTAACGATCAATCAAAGTGATAATCTGATGTTGATTTTCATTCATATCGCCCTCTCTTTCCATCTCTCATCTTCTCCCTCCTTACCATTTCTTCTCTTTCCTCCTCTCTTCCCTCTCCCTACCTCTTCACCATCTCTCTTTCAGGCAGCAGACGTCACAAGAGGCGCTGGAGCATCGTGACGTTCGCCAGGAATGAGGAGGAGGACATGCAGATCTATGAGTGTGTCAAGAAGCTCTTCAGGCATGATGATGATGCTGGTGGTGATGATGACGATGTTGGTGGTGATGATGATAATGGTGATGAGGGTGGTGATGGTGGTGAAGAGGTTGAGGGAAACGAAAAAGGATATCGTAGTGGTGGGAATGAGGGAGTGGGGAGTGAAGAGGAGGGTCAGTTAGAATATGATGATGATGATAATGATGCCAATGGTCATAATGGTGGTGAGGGTAATGGTGGTCGTGGTGGTGATAGTAGCGTGTTGAAGGGGGTGAGGTTGATGGTGGAGGAAGAGAAGGAGGAGTGGAGGAGGCTTGAAGACTACCTGCTAGAGGCATCACGTGACAACAACAACCATAATAATACTTTAAACAACTATAATAATAATAATAATCTTTTAAAAAATCATAATTATAACTTGAACGACAACTATAATAATAATAATTGCAGCAAAAACAAATTGAACCATGATTTAAGCGATGTTTACATTGCATCTGGTGAGGATGAGTTGATGCATCAAGATGGGGGCTTCATTGGGGGAGTCGGAGGAGGAGAAAGAGGTAGGAAAAAGGATGGAGAGTGGGAGGAGGAGAAGATAAATAATGATGGGTGTGATGATGGTGTTGATGATGCAGATGATGACGATGATGATGGTGGTGGTGGTGATGATGATAATGATTATAGTGGTAGTGCAAGACACAAAAGGGGGCATGCATTTGGGGGTGGTGGGGGTGGGGTGGACGTGGCGAGGGTGATGGAGGGTTTGGTGAGTGGACTGGAGGAGGAGAGGTGGGCTGATGAGGCAATTGAGGAGAGGCTGAGGCTGTTCTTGCAGGATTGAGTGCAAATGGCGGAGGCTTCTTGGTTGGGATGGTGGTGGTTCTAGTGGTAGTACTGTTGAGGGTGTTGTGGTGATGGTGGTTGTAGTAGTGGTAGTGATGGCGGCTGTAGTGGTGTTGTTTGTTGTAGTGGTAGTAGTGGTGGTAGTGGTGTTGTTTGTTGTAGTGGTAGTAGTGGTGGTAGTGGTGTTTGTTGTAGTGGTAGTAGTGGTGGTAGTGGTGTTGTTTGTTGTAGTGGTAGTAGTGGTGGTAGTGGTGTAGTTTGTTGTAGTGGTAGTAGTGGTGGTAGTGGTGTTGTTTGTTGTAGTGGTAGTAGTGGTGGTAGTGGTGTTGTTTGTTGTAGTGGTGGTAGTGGTGATTGTGTCGTTTCAGCTTGTGGTGTCATCGAAAATTTGGTGGTTGTAGTTTACAATGTATATAATATCTTGCCAAGAAAAAAACTATGACGTATTTGTCTTCTATTTGTGACAGTTTCATTAGTTTTATTATTTATTTTTAATTTTTTTTAAACTATTATTAAATTTATTTTTATTATAATTGTGAGTTCTTTGAAAAAATATTAATGATATTTCTCGACTCACTCCGTTCTTTTTTCAAGTATTTTTTGAAGTTTTTATAATTATCTATCATTTTAAATACTTCTAATGTGTCTCTTAAACACTCATCTTTTGTCTCTCATTAGGATTTGTGAAACGTTTATAATTAATTTATTATTTTTCATTATTTACTTTTTGGTTTTTCTTTTATTATTTTTAATTATCTTATTATTTTATTATTATCTTGATACTTATTAAGGAAACTCTTCGTTTGTTCTTCCCCCTCTAAACACCTAGTAATCATCATCACCATTATCATCATCATAATTACACTTGCAATTACCTTCTTCACTAGTTTCGCCATTTTGTATTGTCTACCAGTAAACTTACTTACTTCAAATGGATAGAATGCCTCCAAAACTTTTTGAGCAAACTATTAAACCGTTCAAAATCTTTCATTTCTAACTGCTGCCCACACACGATCAAGCTTGGGGGAGAATTTTGAAAAAAAGATTAATGTAAAATTTTCCATTTTTTATTTCTCTACATTTTTATTCTCAATTTAAGACTTAAATTTAAAGTTGAATTTACAGTAAATGAAGTAAAGGCTTTCACCACGACGACCACTTGGTCAGAAATTGGATGAAGAACAATTACTCTTGAGACAGAACAGAGCCTAAATTGAGGGGCAATTATCTTCGATCCTTGCAGAATAAGAAATAAAAAATATTTTCAAGAATTCAATAATAAAAGTGGTTGTAAGTAATAACGATTCAGCATTGCCTTGGGTGATGCTTACTGCATTTGTAAGTGAGGTGCTTGAACCCGTCAGACTTTTTTGTCTTCCTAAAAGACGAAGGCAGTGACTAAAAAATACGCAAGTGAAAAACATTTGTTCTTATGAATCTTTCATTTCCCTCAAAGTTCTTCAAGCCAACTTCAGTGTAAATATATTTTTATATTCATTTAAGACACAAAACAACCGTCAATCTCGTGGAACCGCAGAAAGCAGCCACAAACTTGGATGTTTCAGACAGTTAAGTACGCCAATAGGATTTGTATAACGCTTTCTATTAAAAAAGCGCTCTTTTATATATTTTTAAAATAAATAAAACTTTAAAAATTTACGAAAAGTTCATAAGGGTTGAATTTAAAAAGAATGAAGCAAGAATAGTGGTTGTGTTTGAGAAGATGTGATGCATATATGGACTAATTAATGATAATGACTAAATTATAATTAAATGAATTGCCTCTTTAAACCTCCACAGCAATTATCTCAGATGGCTGTGGTGTGCAGAAGGTGAAAATGGTAATGATGATGATTCGAATCCTGATGATGATGACGCCGATGATGAGGATGATAATGACGATGATGATGATGATGAAGCGAGTATGATGATTATGATGAAGATGAAGTGATGAAAGTCGATATGATGATGATGATGATGGTATGATGATCATGATCATGATATTGTTGGCGAGGTTGATGATGAGTATGAAGGGATGATAATGGAAAAACACACACAAAATGAATGTGTTTTATAATTGACTGAAGACCTTTCAAGAGTTGACTGCGATTGTTTCTTAAATGATGAGTCAGTGATGATGTTTGCAATGGTGATGAGCGATGATGATGATGAGGAGGATGATGATGATGATGATGATGAGGATGATGATGAGTGATGATGATGATGATGACGATGAGTGAGTGATGATGAGTGAGTGAACTTTTCTAAGAATTAATTGAGGCACTAGAGTCGGTCTGAGCTGTCGAGGATCAATCGAATGCGCTTAATTGCGTGTAATCACCCCTAATTGAGTATTGTCCTTCTGCAGAAAGGACTTCTCAGAAATGTCTTGAACTCCAGTGCGCATGTCATCCGAGGTGACGTGGCAGCAATGGGCAGAGGTTGGTATGGGTATGGCTCAATGGCCCATCCCGTATGGGTTAGAAGGGATGTTGTCTGTCAGGAAATAAACTTATTTATCATCCGTCCACTATGATTCTTTCTCCTTCTATCTTTTCATTTGTTTATCCATCCATGCATCCATTCATGCATCCATCCATGCATCCATCCATGCATCCATCCATGCATCCATCCATGCATCCATCCATGCATCCATCCATGCATCCATCCATGCATCCATCCATGCATCCATCCATGCATCCATCCATGCATCCATCTATCCATCCATATTTTGGTTTCTTCCATTTCATCCACCCATCCAACTACTCTTGTTTCCTTATCACTCCAAACACATGCATCCTTCCATCTTTCCATCCAGATAAATTCATCCCTAATTGTTATCATGATTAAATTCCATTTTAAACTTCATGGTGCATCTTTACCAACATGTGTGCGCGTGTGTGTGTGTGTGTGTGTGTGAGTGTGTGTGTGTGTGTGTGTGTGTGTGTGTGTGTGTGTGTGTGTGTGTGTGTGTGTGTGTGTGTGTGTGTGTGTGTGTGTGTGTGTGTGTGTGTGTGTGTGTGTGTGTGTGTGTGTGTGTGTGTGTGTGTGTGTGTGTGTGTGTGTGTGTGTGTGTGTGTGTGTGTGTGTGTGTGTGTGTGTGTGTGTTGTGTGTGTTTGTTTGTTTTATTGAGTACGTGTGCGTGGCATTTTGTTTTAGTTACGACAGTTTACTTTATAATTTCTTAATAACGGTCTTTACAATGGGACTTGTCAGAAATAATAAGGAAGCTGGGGAATACAAAGAAGTCGCTAACAACAACTATAATAACAACAAAACAGTACTTATTTTTATTTAATTTCATTATAATTAATTATTAAATGATTAATTCGATTTTTTATTTTCATGTAATCTATCGATTACTCCCAGGAACTTTCCCGCTAATTTTTTGATTATTTAAATATGAAATTATTCAAATTATTTTTCTCGAGAGACTGCCACTTGAAAGGCCGGCAACTAGGTTACTTATGAATAATTCATATCTTCTTGGGACTCCTTACACATATTCAATGACATCGCATTTAAAAAAACTCAGACAATATATAGGCGGAGCTTAAATTCTACCGGACAATTCTATTGGTCGAAAGTTTTCTCATTAATATTCATTGAAACCATCTTTACTTATATATAATAACAAGGCCTTGAAGAGAATTTAGAATTTTGTGATTAAATTTATTCGGAAAAAACTGCGGTAAAAGACTTAGAATCATTCAACCATCGAACAATTGATTGTAGAGATCACAGAGTTCAGCGTTGGACTTCCATTGGATGCTTATTGATTGCTTGTTAATCGTCTGCTCAAGCATTGGCTGAAGAGTGAAGGAGTCCCCATGACTTCCATGTACAACCAGGTGAGGCTGTTCTACACGGAATATAACCATGTGTTCATTCATTCATTTGTTTTTTCATTCATTCATCAACTCATTCATCTTTTCATCAACACGCTTACTTATTAATTAATTCATCAACCCATTTATTTATTCATTAACCCATTAATTCATTCATCAACCCATTAATTCATTCATCAACCATTAACTCATTCATCAACCCATTAATTCATTCATCCATTTATCAACTCATTCATTCATCCATCCATCCATCCATTCGTTCATCATCGACTTGAATTTTTTAAAGTGCAAATAAAAATTTTAGAGCAGAAATATTTCTATAGTTTTTTAATATAATTGAATTCTTACGACACTTACAATACTCAATGCTCTGCGAGTGTACTTGTTATAGGAGTCTTAAGATAGAGTAGCATTATAGAAGTGCCTTTGTATTTCTCTTTGCACCCTCCAATAGATTAAAAAAAATTTCATTACCATATATAATTATTTTAAAAAAACTCCACAATCACACTACCTCTCACATACAACCACACAACCACCACTTTCTCAACCGTACCTATAGAAAAACCTAATAACTTTCACACACACACACACACAAGCCGCACCACCTTCACACACACCCACCCACACACACACACACACACACACACACACACACACACACACACACACACACACACACACACACACACACACACACACACACACACACACACACACACACACACACACACACACACACACACACACACACACATACATACACACATACACACACACACACACAAACCCCTCCCTTCAGCTACCTTCCCAGCTAAATGCGAAGGCGACTGGCGAAATAGTGGAGATAGAGAGTCTAATGTCTGACCTGTCACCTGACATGATGATGGCAGACGACGCTTGCATGGACTTTGTCTCTGAGATCCTTTCCTTCGAGGAAGACTGCAAGACGCCCTTCATCGACCTGTACCCCAACCTCCACGAACAAGAAGACTGCCTTTCTCACCACCAGTCCTGCCGCTGTGATGGGGGTGATGGTGGCGTCCCTGGTGATTTCATCTTCCAAGCCATCAAACACGACCAATTAGAAGAGCACTCGGCGCAACTTAAACACCTGATCGAATCTCAACAACTTTGTCAGCACAGATCTCCCGCCCCTTCGAACAGCCAACAGAAACTTTCTTGCTTCATTAAGGAAGAAACGATGGACGAAAATCTACCATGTCGTAACCATAGTATCTACCAAAAACAACTACAACTACAACAACTGAAACTACACCAACAAGACAACTACTCAAAAGCAAATTCTCTAGAAGGTGGCATTGACTTTTTCCCGTACTTTCATCATTCAGACTGCCATTATGGCGATGAGGGCGATAATGAGAACAACAACATAGACAAAGAAGTATACGAAGAAAACAAAATGGCGGGTCTCAGCATTGAAAACATAGAACATGCAGTGGTTGAGGAGACTGACGTCATCAGTAGAGTTCTCTCCGCCTGCAAGCTGCACAACCTTCCCATCAGTGAGTGGTTTTGATGGTGGTGGTGTTGATGATGATGATGATAGTGGTGTTGATGATGATGATGATGCTGATGATGATAAGGATGAGGATGATGTTGATGAGGATGATGATGATGATGATGATGATGCTGATGAGAATGATGATGATGATGATGGTGGTGATGATGAGAATGATGTTGATGAGAATGATGATGATGATGCTGATGATGCTGATGATGATGATGCTGATGATGAGGATGATGCTGATGATGATGATGATGATGATGATGATGATGGTGGTGATGATTACAAGGGGCGAATTAAGAGTCAATAAGCGAAACGACAATTGGCTGAATATTAATTACAACTTTAGTTTGCGTGTCTTTTTAAAAAGTCATTCTTTTCAACGAGCTATCGAATCAAATTTAAAAATAAAAACACAACATTTTATAACTATTCTAGTAGCGCTTTGAGATATTAATTTCAATTCAGTGACGTTGTAGGGCATTCGAGGTACTTACACAAACTTGAAGATAAGATTGAGGTTTCCGATGCGATTGCAAGACGTTGTTTAAGAGAGCTGTTTGCGCTTCTTCTTCAGCCTAACAATTACTCGCCGGGCTCGCGAACTCACTTATGGGTGCACTGCGTGAAGTGAGAAGATAAATAAACCATTATGCATTCTTTTAGACTCATCAATGACGTAATTCCATTTAGTTATTAGTCATCGTACTGTCTTGGAGCATTTGGTTGGAAAAGTAAACAAACTGAAAATGTAGCAGTGTTAGCATGGCATACGCTGAACCTTCCAGCACCATAAATCTTCAAGAAATTGAAATGATAGTGATAAAGGGTCTGATTAAATGAGTTACATGGTTCCATGGCAATACGAGGTACATGTAAACTCCTGCAGATCCATGCGACTGGACAGTGGACGAGGCGAACAGATGGTTGTACTGGGTGCTCGAGAAAATCTGCTTCAAACTCAAACAAATGAACGCAAGAAGCGCCAAAAACAGCCACACTTTCCAGCATGGAAGCACCAGCAAGCAAAGCCACCTAGATGACATCGTCCCATCGCCACTACCACTGCACGAAGTCACTACCACCCACGCCACCGATGGTAACGGCAACGACTTGCTGAGCGGCCAGTGCGACAGCTTGAGTGGCAAGAACTTCAACTTCTCGGGCGCTCAGCTGTGCGGCATGAGTCAAGAGACGATCGTGAAAAACTTCAAGCCATTGGGAGAGTCAGTCTACGTCGAGCTGGAAATGTGGAAAAATGGTTCGTTCGTTTGTTTCTGTGTTTGCTATTTTTAGTTGTTCATCCATTAGAATTTGTTTACATTGTTTTTTATAATTTATATTATTTTCAAACAACTTCTCGAGTTATTATCAAAATATTTGGGAAGAACTCTAAAAGTCAAAATAGTTTAGTAAATATAAACAATTCTTTTTAACTTTTAAACAAGTTAAGCATTTAACTCAAAAATAATTTCAAACAATAATTTATAAAATAAATTTGTGAAATGAAGTCATACGAGTGAAATTAAGATAAAACGACGAGAGACATAATTGCCTCTCCATGCGCCTTATCGTGCCACTATAATTGCAGCTTGCTGTCTCCTCGAGAGCGTCGGGTCGACAGCAGTCTTTTCTCCGTTCGACACTTCATGCAACGACCACGACCACCAGAACTTCTTCAACGACATCTTCCAATCCTCCAGCAATCCATCCCACATTCCATCCCACATTCCACTCCACATTCCATGCAACACTGCCTCGAACAAAAACTCGTACATGGATGAATTCTCGAAACAACCCCATCGTCCCAATACTCTACCCTTCTATTCTCATCTTTCCAACTCAGCAGACCCTGTCCTTTCTCAACCCTCCTTCTTCATCTCTCCCTCCTCTGTCAACGACTACAACTGCTCCAACAACAACAACAACTACCACGACCGATTCATGCAAACGTGTTTCGACATCAACACCAACTCATTTCCGTCTTCATCTTCAGCGTCTCCCTGTTCCATCCAGTCTGACCTCTATGACCCCTCCTATGCACCCAGCAATGAACCACAAGCCGGTATGTTGCCCTGCTGTTGTGGAGATGTTGTTAAATTCTTGTAGTGAAAGTATTTTTCACCGTGGTTTTGTTTGAATTAATTGTTCTTCTTAGAAATTTTATAAACCGAAAAAATATTTTTTTAAGTGCTGGTATCTTTAAACTTGATTCGGTCCTAGCGCACTTGGAGTTGAAATAATCTCTGAACAAGCCTCGAGAACACTTGTTCTGAGCAATTAAAAAAGAAGAATTAACATTTTAAAATTAAGTTTTAAATGTAGCATTTCGAACTTGAAGAAAGATAATTAAAATTTATCAAGTTTTGACATTTTGATTTTGAATTTTACACACATATAAACAGACACACAAAAAAACTTCTAAAGACACACACACCCATAGAGCCGTGTGTACAGTCAACGAGACAAGGCAATCAGTTATGGCAGTTTCTGAAGGAGCTGCTGCACCAGCCGAAGCAGTTCGAGGCTTGCATACGCTGGCTCGACAGACAAAAAGGTTTCATCTCACTTCGCTGCATAGTTCTTACAAGGATGAATTTAAACACTTTGAACAAATAATTAATAATAAGCATTATTATTATTATGGATTTGTTTTGGGATTTTTCGTATGTTTTTTTCAATGAATAAGGGTCTTAAGCTATCTAAATTCTCATCTTTTCAACCCTGAACGAATTGAAGCTTACTCAAATAAAACTTACCAACCTTACCGCCATCCATTCAACCACAACAACTTCCACCATTAAAACCACCATCACATCTACCACTACCACAACCACCAGCACTAGCACCACTACAACCAATCTTACAGCCACCATCACATCTCCCACCACAGGCATTTTCAAGATAGAAGACTCGATAAAAGTGGCCAAGTTATGGGGTGAGAGGAAGAACAGACCTGCCATGAACTACGACAAGTTGAGTCGTTCGATCAGGCAGTACTACAAGAAGGGAATCATCAAGAAAACCACCCAGTCTAAACGCCTAGTGTACCAGTTCTGCCAGAGGTATTTGTGAGAGACTGCCGTGAACGGAGATGATGGTGGCGGGAGTGATGGCGAAGGTTGCAAGATGTCGGTTCGCTGGAAAGATTGATCGATTTGAGAGATTTTGAATGAAGGTTAGAGGTCCAAAATGGTGTTGAGCAGCTCCATAAAGGATTTTGAAGTTTCGACGATGAATTTGTGTATGTCTCGATGGAGCTTTTGGCCCAGACGGTGGAGTGGATTACGGCTTCAATATGCGTTTAAGGTCTTTTCTTTGAAATTGTCTTCTTAGTCATGAATTACTAATTTTTAAAAAATTCTTTGTATTAACAATCTACACGTTTTTATCTTTTAAATACTACCGCGGCTTAGGAAGATTTTAGATATTCATTTATTCATTGTAACTTGCTCACCATGACTCTTGTTCACGCCAGCATCATCATCATCAGCCTCTTCATCTTTTTCATCATCTTCATCGCCTTCATTATCCACCTCTCCATCATCATCATCTTTGTTTTCATTACCCATCTCATAACCACCACATCCGCTCCAAGACAACAACAACAATAACAACCACACCAACAAACAAACATACTTCTAAGCCTCAATAGTCAAGAACAAGCGAAGAATGCGATGACGATGATGATGATGCTGATGACGACGATGATGATGACAATGATGATAATGATGACGATGATGATGACGATGTTAAATAATAACTTCTTGACGTTTTTATACTTTTCGACATCTTGGTGCACTTTTGTATTTTGTACACGCAAGTTGAGTGTACAGTTTCAGTTTCAACTGCACCATACAATCACCACATGTATTCTTGACGACGACAAGCCTTTGTGTACACTTTGTTGAATTTATTTAAAGATCTATTTAAAATACAATTTCCTTGCCATTTACGAGATAACTGATATAGATACTTCAAATAGAAATGCAAATGCTGTTCGTTGATAAAGAGAGCATTGTTTGTGTTCATGTTTGTTTTCATGTTTTTGTTCATGTTTGTTTTCATGTTTTTGTTCATGTTTGTTTTCATGTTTTTGTTCATGTTTGTTTTCATGTTTTTGTTCATGTTTGTCCTCATGTTTATTTGCGGTTCGCCATCCAGTGCAATCCTATCATCGAGTGTTTGTTAATAATAATAATGTTACACTAATAATAACAATAATAACAATAAAATAATTAAATAATAATAATTTAATCGTTCTTGTCGGTGAGATTGTCTTCATCGGATGTGTTTAATTTTGAATTCTTAATAACTCTTCTGGTTTATTATGATGAACCATTGCCATTGTTACCATTAGAACTACTATTACTACTCTTGTTCGCCCTTTAAAGTATTACCTAGCGACATAAAAACGTTATCATTCTCTTTTGATTTCTTGTTCTATGAATATTTAATGAATGCAAAATAAATGCCTAATGAATGCAAAATGAATGTCTAATGAATGAAGAATGAATTTTTAATGAATGCAAATGAATGCAAAATAAATGTCCAATGAATTCAAAATGAATGTCTAATGAATTTCTAATGAATTCCAAGGCTTTCTTTGATCAGTGTCACTTTTCTTTTAACGGAAACTATTGAATCATTGTGCGGCTGTGACGACGACTCTTGCTAATACATATTCATGATATTATAAAGGCAGTCACCACAACACAGCTCAATGGCAGTGCAGTGCTTTAAGGTAATTAGCTGAGTGATTGTGACGACTGTTCAAGTGGCACCATGACGAGAAAGAAAACTACGTCATAATTGTGTACATATGCTGAATGGCAATGATGATGATGTCGAATTTCTCAATGCACTTTTCAACGTCTATTGATACACATCACTTGAAATGCCCTTGAGACGCCATCGAGAACTTATTTATAAGTTGAGGAACCCAACACAGCATACCGCTCACGCCTCACTAGAGGCCAGCCTTCATTCCAATGCCTTCTCTTTTTGTATTTAATTCCATTGCCAGTGTTTGTATTCGTTTTTTGAATATTTTGAGAATCGTATTTTTAAAATAATATTTTTAGAATTATTTTTTGCCTTTACTCGCTGTTTAATATTCATGGACAGTGGCTGCTTTCGAGAAATTTAAACCACACGTGTATTCTTCAATAATCTTGAGCATAAACTTTTGTACGGCTTTCAACATTAAAAGTCACATTAAATTAAATTAGTTTATTTAAAGCACAGGCTTGTAGAAGTCAGGGTTTTCCAAATACTTGACCTGGAGATGCAACACTGCCCAATCGTCTGGACTCTCTGGGTACTTGTTCATCATGAGCTCTCCTTTTTCGATCTATTTCAGAATAAATTAGCTTTCTGTATCAAAATATGAATTCAATTGACAAGATGATATAACTTTGGTAAAGCTAGAACATGCGATAGAGATTTAGCCTATGGAGAAACGCATGAGAATAAGCGATAATATTAATTAATAGATAATTAATTAAATGGTCCATAAAGTATTAATATTATTCACAAAACAATGAAGAGTATTATTAACGTGATGTAAACTCGGAGGGTTTCAAGACCACATCCTTATTTACGTATTCATATTATTTTATATTCCTACCTCGGCCAAGAATGGACAACTTCCATCATATTCTTCCAATGTCGCACCCTTTCCTTCGATCCTAAGATGCAGTTCATCGTAGCTGTGCACCCAAGAGCCCAGACTGTACGGAGAGAAGTAATAGCTTCACAAAAATACTTTTGGATATGTGTAAAAATAATTTTTTTTAATTTGAAAAATATTAAAAATCACATTTTTTTAGCGTCCCAAAGGTTGTTAGATGTGTTTTCTGATTAGTGATGGTGGCATAGAAATGAGACGGTGATCTGCCAAAGAATCACTCACTTGTAAACACACGTGGCACTGGTGGCTGTGACGTCACAAAATGTTTCGTAAAGCACTGGAGGCTGCCAGTACACCTGCGATGGAATGCTAGGTTGATGAAATTGTTTAGAAATGTTTGATGATGAATCTGCAAGTTTTAATTCTTTTTATTTTCCATAAAATGCAAGAAAAGATTTTTTTCAAGTGACGCATGCCCAAAAGTGCTCCAAGACCAATTTGAACTAAAGAAGCCGTGATCAATTCGTTAGAATGCTTGGAACACCCAGAAGACGTAGCTTATGTGGTCGCAGCTTATGTGGTCGTAGCTTATGTGGAAATTATTGAGCAAGAATGAACTGACTGTTCCGTCGCTTGCCACGATTGCCAACACGTCGCCTCTGTCGTAATCTGGCTCGATCCTGTGTTGGAGAATTGAGAAAAATATTTTTTAAACTTTGCTTTAAATAATATAAATTGATGATTAAATAAAAATAAAAATATTTTTTGCTGGTCGCCCAAAGCTTTCTTTTGGTTATTATAATCGATTAAGACTCGATTAATATTGTTCCAAATGCGATCTGACGTGTTGAAGAGGAGGATGTCAGGCTTGACGAGCACATCTGCTGGCACTCTGATCAATTCGACGCCTCCGTACTTGGCAGGCTCCCAGGAAAGACGGTCATCTGTCCACTCCTGGCGAGAAGAAAGTACCGTAAAACACCATGTATAAAGCGCACCCAAGAAAGCGATTGAATTATTAATGCTGTCAAGTGTATATGTTTAGTTTGGGTGTTTAAATCAATAAAATTTTTATCTCTTAAATATCCGTTTAAATATATCCAAACTAAAATCGAATATAATTATTTGAATGGATTTACATGAAATGCATTATGCGACAAAAAACAAGCATAACTCGATGAAATATTTATTAGAACGCACGCACGTATTTCTCGAAGGCAACGGTCCACGCTCGCTTGCTGAGGGGGCAGAAGTTGCCACACTGCAGAGCGACCGAGAAGGAGACGCTCCTGTTCGTTGGGGGAGTCAGCTGTAGAAGAGGTTGGTGGGAAGATGCTTTGAGAATGGATGGAAGGAGGTTGGGATTTAATTGGAATTGAGGGATATTGCAGTGTTGATGGTGGTTGTGGTTGATGAATGCTCTGAGGTGGGATTGGTTTGATTGGGTGGTGGCTGATATAATTGGCGGGTGGTGAATGCAAACGCACTTGGTGGTAGTCTTGGAAAAGGTCATTATACAGCCTCGTTCTGTCGACAACGCTGCTGGAGTATGACGAAGCCTGGAGAAGGTGAGAGTGGAATATAGAAGATGGTAAAAAGTGGTGTTGGCGGAAGATAGTGAGAGTGGGAGGTACAAGTGAAAGATAATGAAGGTGGTAAGTGGGAGATGGCATTTTTCTAGCCCCTTTTGAGTGTAGATGTGTAACAAGTTTTATGAGCTTTGTGAGTAGCCATCAGACAAATGAGATTAGCAATTGAGAAATTGGAAATGATTCAGATAGATAAATAATTGTTAAAAGTAAACTAACAATCGCCAGAAGCAGCACCAAAACACAAGCGTAAGACTGCATCTGGAAGCTGAGTTAGAATGAGCTTGTGGGCCAAATTATTTTCGCAATAAAAAAACAAAAATTATGTTAAAATAAATATTAATATTGAATCTAAGGTTACCTTGAGTATGGATGTTAAACACTTGGTTTAACGGTCCATAGTTTGTCTTTCTCTCCCTTATATAGATTGAGACGACGGCAGTATTACATGGCCCAATTTGCATTTGTTATTTCACATAGTTTTATTTTTATTATTCCATATGGCCTATGAACCCGACCTTTGATTCTGGAGCAAGGAACTACAAAAAGCCTAATCTCGTTTTCCAGTTCACAAGTTGTGACATGGAAGTTTGGCAACAGGAAGGTCTGCATTGTACTCTCATATAATTTATAAAAAAAAACAAAATGTGGAGTGATTACCTGGAGCTATTTTGAAACATGAATTAAAACCAAGAAAATGGTTTTTCTTAATATCTTTAAAAGATATGAAAATTAAAAAAAGTTTATTTAAATGAATTAATGATTTTTAAAATCTTTGATATTGCAAATGATGATGGTGTTGATTAACCTTAAGCCCACTTTCTCTGATATTATGAAACAATATTAACTTTTAAATCGATCAAATTTTCATGAGAAAAACTATATTAAAGAACAAAAACAACGATTTGGTGAAGACATTAAGGGTTAACGGAGACTAGTAATACACTACTGTTAGTATGAAGTGACGGAACTATGGTGATGATGATGGTGTTACAGAGGCGTCTGCTTCAGGAGGTCAGGCGCTGATATGCTGTGTAGGCTTCTCTGGCGTAGTCCTTGGCAGCCTGGGAAGAGATATTAAGACAAACAAATTCCACTTTTGAATAAATGCACGGACGACTGAATAAAGAAAATGTATATTTTATTTCACCCCAACAACCACCACCAAAACCAAACAAGCACAGCAACCCTCCCCCCACCTGCACAGGATCTTCCGCCTCAGTGATGCCCCTCCCCACGATTATGACGTCAGCGCCCCTGCCCTCGATGACGTCAGACGGCGTGTTGTACTGCTGGCCGAGACAGTCGCTCTTCGCGGTAGAGTTAACGCCTGGTGATGGTGATGCTAATAACCACAACGATAGAAACACAAGTGACGTAATAAATGAATACTCATGAAAAGTAACGTTAATTAACGTAATGTAACAAACGAAAAATAAATAAAAAGTAAATTTGCAAGTGAAAAGATTCTCAACGGATGAAGGGTTGATATGAACAGAGTAGAATAAATAGCAATATTTTAATGAGGTGATGTGCAGTCAGGAGACGCGCCTGGAGTGAAGTGCACGAAGTTCGGATCGAGAGTCAGCCTCTTCTGACTGATGAAGCCCACCACGAAGTCCCTGTGCTCCTCCGCCATCTTCACCACCGCTGTATGTGTGGTAGTGATCGTGGTGGTGGTGGTAGCCATGGTGAGCTTTAATTAATAATTAAGGTGCTTACTGGTAATTCATTTCCTAATAATTTATAAATAAATAAATAAATAAATATATGAAAAGATGGTATGAAGCGAGTAGTGATACCTTTGGTGTAATCAGGCGTGATCAGGTTGTCAGCTGTGGACATCTCTGCCACCAACAAGCACCCACTCATCTTGTTCACCTGTGTGTGTGTGTATTTAAGTGCGTGCACTATTTCAACCCTAGAAACTATTTAAGTGAGTAGTGAGAGAGTGATTGCCCAGATGGCTCAAAGGGTAATTGTGTCAAGGAGAAGGGAAAGAAAGAGGGAAAGAAGAAACGGCTCAGTTTGAAAACTAAACTTCAGCAACCGGTCGATAACCAGTCGGATGCTCACACCAGTCCTGCACAGCCCACAATAGATTAGGAATGCACCAAACTAAAAATAAAAGTGAAAGTCTACAATAACTTATATAAAAAAATCAATGAAATATTCTTTAAGTAACAATAAACAATAATATTCAATAAAGAACAATATAGAAGAGATAGGTGTGTGGGAGTGGAGCATCTCTTCTCAGGTGCAATTGTCATCATCGCCGTTGGAGAGGTGGAAGAAGAAGAGGAGAAGGAAAAGAAGGAGAGTGAGATAAAGAAACGATTAAGGTGTCAATCATAAATACAGAATAACACTCCCGCTATTTTTAAAATGTAAGCATCTCAACCACCACCATGATAATCACCACCATCATATTGAAAGCAATAAAGGATGATGTGTATTCAAAAGATTGAAACAACGGTAAAACAAACGTGGCAAAGTAACTCGATGATGCGTTCTTTTGCACGACGACACAGCTCAGTTTGAAAACTAAACTTCAGCAGCCAGTGTTTGAACTGGCTGGATGCTCACCAACCTTGCTATACACAAAAAATAAACGAAAAAATAAAAATAAACACGAATAAAAACTAAAATACAAAAAAAAAGTATGGTCAAAGATACAATAATAGAAAGATGTACAATATAAAAAACAATAACAAATGACAGTGCATGGTTGGGAGCACCACTTTCTCAGCAGCATTTGGCATCATCGCCGTGTCGTCGCATGGAACCAACGAAGCCACAAGCCCACTACTCAAGCCTTCATTGAAATGATCAGCATAAAGAAACCACCCCACCCGACAAATAACTTACGAAGACCATTCTATCCCACAGTTACTTCACTGAAACCATCCCATCCCTGGTCACCCACCTTACTAAAACCATCCTATCCCACATAACTACCTTATTAAGACCACTCAAGACACCCGGGCCAGGCAGGAGGTGTGCGTTGATCAGATGCGCCCACTGGTTCACCCTATGCACCCCCGCTGAAAACTGCTTCGAGACGGTGTTGCCTATGTCTGCGTACTTGCTGTGGTTGGGAGGGGTGGTGCGTGAAAAGTCGATACTCACAATTGCACTGTCCTCATCATCATTATCACAACAACATCACCACTGTCATCATCATCATCAACACCGACCGGTCTTCGAAGAGCAGGAAGTTATGTTTCTCGGCCAACTTCCTCAACGACTCGAGCACTTCGCTGGCGGAAAGTCCTTCGGTATCGTCATCAAGAGCATCCATGTGCGTCTTCAAGACGCAGATGTGAGGCCCCAGTTGGTCTGCCAGCTGGTTGATGCCGAGGTGGGTGTTGTGTGGGTGTTGAATTATTATTATTAATGGGGATGGTCATGGCTAATTGATTATTGCCGCTGTTATCATTCTTGGCATTAAGCTATTCTTTGACATTAATGTTATTATTACTATTATTATTTAAATTTGAAGATTTCTGAAAAATTCAATTTCAAGTATCGCAAAAAGGAATTGCATTGAACTCGTCGAAACAATTTTTTTTTTACATTTTAATTTTGTGAATAAATATGATTATACATACTTATTAATAGTGAAATTAAAACTTACGCGTTGAAACAGGCTAAATGTAAGCTAAAAAAAAATTTTTTTACATTTTGTTTTGACCAGTAAGTTAGCCTACATTTAGCCTGTTTCGACGAACAAGTTTTAATTTCACTATTAATAAGTATTCATATTCAGATTTATTCACAAATTTGAATCTAAATAAATTGTTTCGACGATTTTAGCCGACATTTAGCCTGTTTCGACGAGTAAGTTTCAATTTCACTATTAATAAGTATTTATAATCATATTTATTCACACAAAAATTTTTGTTTCGACGAGTTCATGTTGCGACGAGTTCGATGCATACGGGAAAAAATAATAAACAAAAAAAACCTCTTTTCTATCCACTACCACCACAGCCATCACCACAACTACCCCCATACCACTCACAACCACACCCACCTTGAGCAGTTGCCTGGGGCAAGCAACATCGGCGGAGAAACAAAGGTTCGTCTGCTTGTCCTCGATGGAAGCGAAGAGGCGCTTCAGGGTGGGGTGCGTCACAAGGTCATGCCTCGCTCGGAAGGTCAACGTCTGTTCAGAGTGAGAGAAGGTCGGGATAGTGAGTGAATAGAAAGAAGTAAAAGAGTATATTAGGTTAAATAATGGATGAGTATTGAGACAGCCATCAAAAGGTTGAATTACGAAAAAGTGTGAGAAGACTTTAGCCCTGACCTTGTGTCCATTGTCATTGAGGAGCCCCTTCGCATCGCCCATGCCCTGCTTCTTGCTGGCGTCGACCTCTTTGACGAGTGCCACAAAGTTCGCAATCTTGTCCACCTCCTGCTGCTGCATGCGACCATTCTTCAGAAACATGCCCACCATTTGCATGATGGTGAAGACGCTGTGGTTGGATGGATTGAAAGTTGTGTGGTTGGATGGATTGAAAGTGGCGTGGTTGGATGGATTGAAAGTGGCGTGGTTGGATTGGTTGGGGGGAATTATGGACAGATGAATGTAGAAGTAGATTGGAGGAGTAATGAATGGATGGAGAGATAGATAGATAGATAGATAGATAGATAGATAGATAGATAGATAGATAGATAGATAGATAGATAGATAGATAGATTTTAATCTTCCAATCAATACAACAGGCTCTGAAATGCAAATGACGTTAACCACCTGTTCATGGTGATTCCGTTGGAGGAGAGGTAGTCCTTGCCATTCTGTTGCCGGTCCATCAACACCACTGCATCCTTCACCACCACCCCCACCTGCTTGAGGCTCTGTGGAATTTGGCATGGTAGTGTTGTTGCTACTGTATATATATGTCAAGTAAGATTGCCTTTGATCTAATTTTATTTTCACTTATTCATTTGTCTTCCAAATGTGTTTCATTGATTTATCAGAGTCTCCACCCTCTTACTTCCCCTCCATCCTCCCTCTATCTATCCACCTATGTAATTATTCATACACATTCCATCCATCAATGTAATTAATCATGCATGCATGAACACATTACCACCTGCACAGTCTCCAGAATACTCATGCCAGAGGAAACGACATCTTCAATCACCAGGCAGATGTCGCCTGCAATGAAGCACCAAATGTCAGCGCAAATATGCCAGTCATTATCATTATCATAATACGCAATTTTTTAAAAATAACTTAAACAATTTAATTATGGGTATGGTGACAACTCCTATCATAACTCGCCCTCGTTGTGGTGTCCCTCAATCATCTTCTTGGTTCCGTAGTCCTTCGCCTCTTTCCTGCAGAGAAGCATTGGCCAGTTTCTCTGTACACTCATCAGCTGCTCAATTATTGGATGGAATCATTTTTTATTTTCTAAACTACAATTTAAAAGTATTCTTTATTGAAAAATATATAAATTGCCAAATGGTCAATGCTTACTGTAGCAATAGGAAGAGCAGTGTAAGGAACTCCACATATTCTTTGGAATTTATATGTAGATTCTTTAGCCTTTTCACTCAGGCATTCAGAAACTTTTTTCTAAAAAAAATTTTTTAAACTTTGATAACGCTATTTTTTAATAGAATCAAACAGTATCAGGCAATCAAAATATTATTTATAGATTGTTTGCCAAAATTTTGAATTGAGAAGTAATGGACTACATACCAAAATTTCTGGGTAAGAAATTATAACTCGAAGATCAAAGTAAAATGGAGACCAAATTCCACTTTTTAATTTGAAATCTCCAAATTTGATAGCTCCAATATCATACAGTTGGTTTGCTAATTCCTCAAGGTCCATCTCTTTCGCGTGTTAGTGATAAAATAAACCATAGGGAAATAATATATATATTAGACACGTACTATTATAGGTATAAGAATAGAAAGCAATATAATAATTTGAAATACATAGATATAGTATACTACATGTTGTTTGTAGGATATCTATGTTATATATAAGTTTGAAAAAAATATTTAAAAAATTCATTTAATTTTTTTAAACTTATAATTTAAATACAGAATTATTTCTATTTAAATATTCGAAAAGTATTAAGAGCGGGAATTTGTTTAAAATGAATATTGGAATACATAATTTCGTAAGCAAAAAATTCAAAAATAATTGTAATGAAAAAATAAATGAGGATGAAAAATGTATTGAGTCGTCAATAAATGTAAATTTCAAAAACTCATGTGTTCGTTTTGATGATAAAAACCACATATTAAGTAGAATAAAGGAGAAATCATATATTCAAGCGAAAGAAAATGCAAAAAGTTGTTCAATTTTTTAACAATATTTATTTTTCATTCACAATAAAATATTGCTTTTGAACTGATATTCATTTATTCAAACAGAAGTTGAAACTCTACAAAGTGGAATAAATATAGTAAATGAGAAAATAAATGACTACAAAAATGGTAATTATTTTATTATATATTATTTATTTCCAATAAATTTATTCAAATTAAAAAATATAAACAGAAATAAAAAAGTATGACAGAGCAATTGGACAAACAGAAAGGGCTATTCTGCCTCGATTTGAAATACTGCTTGAGGAGAACAGAGTCAGGTAAGCCTTTTTATTTTATTGGAATTTTTAAAAATTATAAAGTACTTATATTATTAAAATATGATATTAAGGTATAATATCTTTTAAATTTTAAATCCAAATTTTAATTCTTGACTATCAAATTTTTAAAGATATGAGCAAAAAGGAAAAATTATTTCATGTGTTTTGAAGAAAATAATTCAGCATTCAGACGCAGGTTGGTGATTAAATTAAATTAAATTCAAATTGCAAAACTTTTTGTGAAGCTATTTAAAGAGTTGTAATCAAACTACTTTTTTTTCATGACTTACATTTTGCTTTTGTATTACAATTACAATGGTAATTATTAATTGTGCAATTACAATTGTAAGATTTTATCATTATAATTGCAATAATAAATTATAACTTTGTATACTCCAAACAATCAGAGAGGAGACGGAGTGGAGTGGTGAACGCGGTGGGTGAGTTGGCGAGGCTGGAGGAGTTGTTGGCGCTCAAGGTGCACATGCACCAGAAAGGTTTCTTTTGGCAATAGTGAAAGTCTTTTCAGCAAATTTAGTTTTTTTGAAATCTTTATTTATTTCTATAGTAGTTTTATCCATCAGGCTTGTAATTTGTACTAACATTCAAGTAGTTAAACTACCTGAAACTAATGTGATAACACTATTATAGTTTATAATAAATAAATAAATAAACCTATATAGTCTTTATAGATCAAAAGACTTGTGGTTGTTAAACACCTCAAACTAACATAATACCACCACCACATCCCACAGAGAAAAAAATCTCCTTCACATTCACGAACATTGACCTCAACCAACCACTGAAGGCCTTTACTGTCACCTACAAGCTCCTGGCACACTCCTCCCTCATCCTGCAAGGTTGCTTTCTATTGGTCCTTCATACTAACATTCTCAACCGATCATTTAATATAATCTTGTAATGGTTTTTTGCTTTATACGAGAATTATTTTAAAGAAGGTATATATATATATAAATATTTAAGTCATTGATTGAAATATAATGGTGGTGATGATGATGAAGGTAATGACTAATGATGGTAATGACGATACAATACCACAGAAACCAACCCACACGTGGCAATGATGGAGAGTTTGGAGAAGGTTGAGGTGGCCAATGATTACGAATGGCATTTGTTCGTCGTGAAAATGAGGAACGTTTTGAAAGAGCAATCATTGCCAGTTTGAGACGCTTGTAACACTTTTGCAGGCAAATGTTTATTTATAGTTCTTTAATTAATTATTAAAAAATTAAGAATTTAGCATTTGGTATTATAATTATGGTTTTGTTAAAATATTTGTATATTTATAATTTTTAAATGTTATTTATTAATCTAAATGTACTTTTAGTCTCGCTTAAATGTCAATGGCCCTTTTTCACTAAACAGAGTAAATCGTAGTTAAAAATAAATTGAAAATCTAAAAAATGCCTTATGAATTTAATTTGAAAAATTTGTTTCAAGATTTCAATCCCAGGTAATTAATTTGTTCTACAAGACAGCAATATAACATTTTATTTAAAATAATTAAGAAGTATTTTAATCGTGTTTCAAAACTTTATTATGCAATAGATTTAAATAATCTAATTATTTAATGGCCAAATAACACCTTCAGTAAATTCTTGGTGTACTTGTCTCTTCTGATATTCTCCATCTTGTTTTCTCTGCGTCTGGAGGGCAGCATAGAATGCAGCTTCTATGTCGTTTTCATTCCTTTATGGATCTGGAAGGTGGCAGTGATAGTGGCGTGCTCACTGGGGTGCTATGTGTGGCTGGCCAAGCCGTACTACAGGTTTGAAGTTTGAGATCAATAATTTGCTTTAATGCCTTTTTTAACTCATCACAAAGATGCTCACCCAACTAATACTGTCATTTTATTCTTTTTGGTGTCTTGAAGCTTGGCCAGATTCACACAACGCCAAACCTTTTTCTCAGTATATTATTCAATTCATTCCCCAATTATTATCATGATGCACAAAGGACGGAGCGAGACTCGCACATCCAGTTCCGTGGCATGATCATCTCGAGCAGTCTGCAGATGCTCCTCTTCATGTTCGAGCTCATGGCCGCTGACAAACTCAACAACAACAGGTGTGTGTGTGTGTGTTTGTGCTGTTGTGTGTGTTTTTGTGCAGCTTAGGCGCAGAGTGATGGGTGGATGAACCCACTTTTTCATGAACGCATATCAATAAATCAATTTATCAATTCCTGAGTGACAAACATGAAAAAAACATGGAAATGTATGAATAGATATCACTTGACCCCCTCCTCCCCCATCAACGAGCACCACTTTTGAAATAATTAAATAGCCCCATATCAATCCTTTTGATTGATTGATTGATTGATTGATTGATTGATTGTTTTCCACACAGACCTCAAGTCTTCTGGCTCTTCGCCTTCATCCCTCTCTTCAGCATCAGCATCGCCTCCACAGGTACCTACCAATTCATTGCCTCTAATTATTTTGTCATCATTTCAGTTATTCACATCAAGTTACATGCCATTATTATTCTCATCATTATTATTATTATTATTTTATTTCTATTTAGTTTACAAAGTATCTGTAGCAATTCAACAATATAATTCACTCTTCTTTCTTAATATCGCCACCATCATCATCATCATCATCATCATCATCATCATCATCATCATCGCCACCCTCGCACACAGGCCTTTGTGTGTGGTCGATGAGGCATGGCAGGTCTTTCGAGGTTGGTGCGTGAGGAGGAGGGAGGTGTTGTGATTGGGTGGAATACTGGTGTGGTGATGATAATGATGCCGCTGGAAATCTCAATCATCACTATCTTCATCATCACATTCATCATCATTATCATCATCATCATGCTGATGCTCATGAACTTGGATTTCGAAGGATTTATACTTGACCAGTAATACATGCAGTAACCACACTTGCAACAACAACAACACTGCTGACCTAAATACAACACAAAATCAATAACACTGCTGACCTCAATACAACACAACAACAACAACAACACGACAATTCAAGCTGGAGTTGCTGTGCGCGGTGAACATCCTCCAGTTCATCTTCCTGGCGCTCAAACTCGACAACTTCATCCACTGGAGATGGGTGGTCTGTAATTATATTTTATTAATATTCTTATTCTTATTACTATTTATTTATTATAATAATAATGATAGTTATTCTTATTAGTAGTAGTAGTAGTAGTATTTTTTTTATCCTTTCGGTTTTACTCATCATTAAAATTATCACCACCATCATCATCATCATCATCATCATCACCACCATCACCATTATCATCATCATCACCACTAACACTGCAGGTGATCTTCATTCCGGCCTGGTTGGTCTTGTGCATCAGTCTCATCTACCTCATGTACGCCATCATCCTCTCCCTCGTCCTCATCAGGTGTCCTCCTGATGATGATGTTCATGATGGTGGTGGTGATGATGATGGTGGCGATGGTGATGATGATGATAAGGAGATGATCTCTTCATGATTTACTCACCAATCATACTTTACTATTGTACATTGTACACGCTATCCATTCAACCACCCAATCCCACACATGCCTTCATCCCATCCTCTAGAATCCCTTTCACATTTCATCCCAACACCATACTCTCCCCTACTACCCTTCCTCTTCATCCTCTATAATCTCATCCCTACATCACCTTCAGTTGCTTGCCTTGCGCTATGCTAAGTAGATGTTTCAAAAACCTTTCACAACCCCTTTCACTTTCCTCTTCCCCCTCCCCTTCCAGGTCGAGTGAGATCAGTGCCGATCTGAAGCGTAGAAACATCATCACTGCCACCGGATACACCTGCGTCTTCCTACCTCTGCTCGTCTTCATTGTTCGTGTTGTTGTTGTTGTTGGTGTGGTTGTCTTCATGGTGTTGTTGGTACTATGGTTGTTGTTTTTGTTGTTTTTCTGTTGTTGTTGATGTGGTTGTTGGTGTTAGCCTGGATGTTGTTTCTGTTAATTTTTTTAATACTTTTTTGAAATTTATTGTTTCTGGTTTTCGTCTTACCACACCTCATTTTTTCTACTTGATCACCACCATCACACCATTGCCACCATCACCATCTTTGTCACCACTTTATCACCACCTGACGATTACCTGACTACTTCTTGACCACTTTAACACCACTACTTGACCACAACCATCACAGCAACTAATACCACATGTGACTTCACCTCCCCACCACCACTCACACACACACGCACAAACACACACAAACACACACACACACACACACACACACACACACACACACACACACACACACACATACACACACACACACACACACACACGGGGGGGGGGGCAGATCTTCCTCTCAAACAAGTTGGACAACTCGATGCAGCTGCAGTATCCGCTCGTCTTCGCGCCGCTCTTCGTCTCCATCACCGCATGCCTCCTCCTCACCTTCAACTCCCGAGCCACCAACAACTGTGGGTTGTTGTCTTCGCTGGTGCTGTTCATGTGTAGTTGTGTTTTGTTGTTGATGTTGTTGTGGTTTGTTTGTTGTTGATCACTCATCGTTTCTTTCATAATTTTTCATCCATTAACACGCCACTTCATCATCCTCATCACCAACTCTTCATCAATGTCAGAATATTTTCATTATCATTACTACTTCTGCATCTTTATTATCATCACCACCTCTGCATCATTATCATCACTATCTCTTCATCATTATCATCACCACCTCTTCATCATTATCATCAGCATCTTTTCATCACCATCTCTTCATCGTTATCATCACCATCCCTATCTCTTCATCATTATCATCATCACCATCATCACCACCAGGGTGGTTCGGTGCGAGGAAGGACTTTTGTACATTCATGTTGGACACCTTTCCGTCCCTTCAAGTGTACGCCAACACGTCATACAAAATGCCACACAAACGCAAGAGCAACAACAGTACTACTACTACTACTACTACTGGCGGTGGTGGGGGTACTACTAATGTACGCACTGGGCATACAAATGGTGGTGCTGATAATAATCACGATAATAATAATAATAATGTTCATGGTAGTAATAACAGAAATTTGAATAGTAATAGTAGTGGTAGTGGTAGTGTTAGCAATAATGTTTTGGTAGATGTTGCTGGTAACAATAGCGGAGTTCATAGTTGTAGTAGTAGTAGTAGCAATGTCAGAAATAACAACAACAATAACAATGATAATAATCGCAATAATAACAAAGGCAATAACAGCGGTATTATGGTGGCTGGAGGTCTGCACAGGGTGTCAGTCTTGCCAGACGGCTCTCCCAGACACTTCTACAGTCCCTCCGAGTGTCTAGACATGCCCGACTAGACATGTATGTCTAGACAGCAGAATCAGTCATGTTCATTTGTAGTTGTTAGCTTCCATGTTTAAATCTCCATCACTACTTTAAATTAAAATAATAAAGTTTAAGAAATTTTGTCGCTTTGTACAATTTACATTTTTGTTTGTAATTAAATATTGTTTTTAATGCTTCTTTTTCGTTTTTATTTCTTATTTATTTTCTTAATCTTTCACTACTGACATCAACCATTTTAAAACCTCTTCATCCTTCTCCATAGTTTTCTTAGAACCTCCTGTACATATGTACATTTGTGATTATTATGACTACCGAAAGAAACATTTGTACCATGATAATACGTCAATATGTTAGTTCCCGTGAACATTTGAAATAGTCTGCTTCTTTTGTCTCTTCACTGGGTAAGTCGTCAAAGTCGTTAATATGCTCCTTATAGGAGTGAAACCATCTGTTTTGATCCTTTCATCTCTTCGTCTCTGTTGCTTGCACTGGCGCATTAAAAATAGGCATCATCATCATCATCATCACCAGCTGACTACCAAAGTCCTTTGATAAGGTCCTCCAATCACTACATTCGTCATAATCTCGCATCACTATGGAAAGTTGAGACTTTAACGTATATACAGGTGTCAAATGTTGAATTGTTCGATAAATCTTATTCATTCTATTTCTTCCTCCACCTTCCCATTCTTTACCACATCTTGTTCACAGAAATAAAACAATTAGTTTTTTAAAAAATATATTTCAAAGCTTATATATATATATATATATATATATATATATATATATATATATATATATATATATATATATATATATATATATATATATATATATATATATATATATATATATATATATATATATATATATATATCGAAATCACTATTCTTATGTGTTTAAGATTGTAAAATAAGATTTTTATTTATTTATTAAATCACAGATTAAAATTACTGGGTATGCTTTAAAAGTTAATTCAATTCTTTATTATCGTATAAGACGCGGTGTATGAAATTTTGTATAAAAGTACCTGATCAATAAGTCGTCATTTGAGCTTGCGTTAAAGGTTCGAGATTTCCCATTTTTAAATTTTTGTTTTTGTTTTTTTATATTTTCCACTTGAAACATTCTATCACATATTTTTCTCAAACAATTTTTTCTTTATTATTATTATTTGTAATTAGACTTCAATTATTAGAGTTTTGAATTTTAATAAACTCATTTTCTTCTAGAAAATTCTTTATTTAAAATATTTCTCGAAAAGATAATTAAAAAACTACCAAAACGTAGTTTTTGAGTTATCTTCTTTATAACATCTCCAATAAACACGCCAAACGAATAATGACCAAACTGCAATTTGATATAGAAGCAGAAGAATGGTGAAACTGAGTCAGGACGTGATCGAGCAGGCCTTCCAGTACACCAACCCTGTCAAGGACCGCCAACTCGACCTCCGAGGCTTGTTCTTCTATACACTTTGATGATGATGATGATATAAATAAATAAATATATATATAAATGATGAAAATAAAAGGGATTTAGTATTTTTTAAATAATTGTTTTCATCTGTAATTGTGTATAAAAGTTTTTTTCTTTCGGAATTCTCAGTTATTTCCACCTCTTCAAATCAGGCTACAAAATTCCAGAAATCGAAAATCTTGGAGCGACTCTAGTTTGTTCATTATTTCATATTAATTAACCTTTTGGCTTATTTTGAAGCAAGCATATGATGATGATGATAATGATGTCAATAAAGATGATGATGTTGACGACGATGAAGATGAAGATGATAATCATCTCACTCTTTTATCCAACATCATCATCACCTTCCACATATCATCCTCATCATCATCATCACCAGGACCAGTTTGACTGCATCGACTTCACCGAGAACGAACTGCGCAAGGTGGACAACTTCCCTCTCCTCAAGCGCATCAAATGCCTCCTTCTCTCGACCAATCACATCACGTGTGTGATGATGATGATGATGATGATGATAGGGGTTATGATGATGGTGGTGGTGGTAGGTGGGGATAAGTGGTGATGGAGGTGATGATGATGATAATGATGGTTTTGATGAGGCTGGTAATGATAATGATGACTGATAGTGAAGGGGTTGTTGATGATGGAAAATTATGCTATAGTTACAATGTCAGTGATAATAGTGATGAAGATGCTATTGATGTTTATGACATGGGATGGCATGATGATGATGATGTTCCCTTGTGATAACGACAGTCGTATTGGTGATAATCTGGAGAGGTCCCTGCCTAACCTGCAATCCCTTGTTCTCATGAACAACCGCATACAAGAATTAGGTGTGTGTGTGTGTGTGTGTGTGTGTGTGTGTGTGTGTGTGTGTGTGTGTGTGTGTGTGTGTGTGTGTGTGTGTGTGTGTGTGTGTGTGTCACATATTTTACTCATTCTGTTGCTACTGTATCATCATCATGACAACCACCATCCTATCCAGCTGACCTTGATCCCTTGCAATCAGTGAAAACACTCGAGAGCATAAGGTCTTCAAACTTACTTGAACTTTTTGAACAATCTACTTAATTTATTCATATGTGCATAATTAATTTATTCATGTGTACATAATTAATTTATTCATATGTGCATTATTAATTTATTCATATGTGCATTATTAATTTATTCATACGTGCATAATTAATTTATTCATTATTTTATTCACCGTAAAGTCTTGATCGCTCTTTTTCCACTCTATAATGTAACACACAAACACGCACGCACACACACACACTCGCGCACGCACACACACATACACACACACCTATAGTCTCTTGTACAACCCTGTGACGAAGAAGAAGAACTACAGAGCGTACGTCATCTTCACACTGCCGCAACTCAAACGTATCGACTTCCAGAAGGTCAAGTTGAAGGTCAGTCATCTAATTTGCATAATTATGCAAAAAATATATATGTTTATAAATAATACTAACAACAACAATAATAATAATAAAGTATAACTATATTGGTGTATAACACAGCATGTGCTTCTTGGCCTTTTGCTTGATTTTGAGGAGGGTGGGTTATGGGGGGCGGGTATGGGTGGGTTGGTAGAACTTCTTGTTTAGTTGCTTCAAGGCAGAGTCTTGGTAATGTGCAGATCCAAGGACGGAAAAGTAAACAGGAAACAATTCCTTTGTTTGTGTGTCTCTTTGTTCTCTCAAGTGTCTCTGTCTCTCCATTCCAACATTCGCAACGGCTTCCACGCACCACAGTCAACATCCACAAGCCCTAACCTTAACCCCCTTGTCCCCTCCCAGGAGAGGGAAGCAGCCAAGGAGTTGTTCAGCGGGGAGGCAGGTGAGCAGTTGTTGCTTGACATCAGGAGCAGGTCTTCCAAGATACAGCCCTTCATCGGCGTGCCTGCTGCCACCACTGCTGCTGCTGAAACTCCAGAGCCGCAAGTGCTTATGGACAGTGCTGCAATTAAGGTGCTTCATTTAAATTATAATTTTTGAATTAATATGTATATCTTTAATGTTTTTTATTTCTTTTAGGGCAATTTATTTTAATTTTTTGTATATATATTATTTTTATATCATAAATATTTTCTCTTCTAGGTTACTTTCAGAATTTTAGAGCGGTATATTTTGTAGGTTCATTTGCAAGCATTTCTCTCCCACCCTCTCGGACACAGGCGGCGATTGAGGGCGCGAAGACGTTGGAAGAGGTCGAGGCGCTCAAGAGGCAGCTGCAGAACCGCTCCCTCAAACAAGACTCGGAAAATCTGGATGGTCTGTTTTAATATTTATTAGTCGATTAAATTAGCTAATTTAGTAGTTAACTTCATTATTTGTCTGTTGTTATAGATTATGTAGTAGTTAATTTAGTTGTTGACTTTATTTGATTGGATGGGTTCGAGGGGTGGGTGCAGAGGGGGGTGGGGTTAATGAGGGTGGGGTGCATGGGTGGGTGGTGCATAATGCATAGGAGGGTGGGAATAGGAAATGGAGAGTCAGCATTTTATAGATTATTTAAATCGATTAGTTGATCGATTAGTTAACTTCATCATTTATCTGTTGTGGCTTATGAGGCTTGAGTAGATATGCTCGAATAATTCAGAGTTATTTGGTTCGTAAATTGAAGAAATATGAATTGACTGTTAATGCATGAGTTTATTAAAAGGTCAAGAAATGGAAACAGAGACGTGATCCTCTTGCTCATTGAAATTGAGTATGTTTTTACATTTTAATAAATTGTAATTTAATGTTTATAATATAAATATAATTTTTATAATATAAATATAATTTTTATAATATAAGTATAATTTTTATAATATAAATATAATTTTTATAATATAAATATAATTTTTATAATATAAATATAATTTTTATAATATAAATATAATTTTTATAATATAAATATAATTTTATAATATAAATATAATTTGTATAATATAAATTATATTATAATATAAAAGTTTATATGATTGTTTTATTGTATTTAATTATTTGTTTATTTTAAGAGTTATTCAATACTTTTCCAGGGTTGAGTTTGTGGCTGGAAATGGACAGATTCTTCAATATAGAGATACTAGATCAATTTTCCATAGGCCTATGAATTACTTTAGCTATTTAGAATTTATGTATTTGTATTTTTCAATGAAATAAAGTTTGTGTTGGATATTGAGTTGTCTTAAAAACGGATACTACACACCAAAGCGATTTTTGAAAGGTATTGTAATATTTTAATTTTTCAAATCCCAAAAAATGCCAAACTATTTTTGGATAAAATTATATTGCCATGAAAAAATTTATTATTTATTCGGACACTCCTAATTTTAGGAAGAGGATTTTCTCCCTAATGAGAATTTCCACTCTAAAATTATTTGCAAAGTTTTATTGTTGGTGGTGTTGATGACAATAGTAAATTATGATGTTAAAAACCTTTATTTAAAGTTATCCGATGACGGTTTTCACAGTCATTTTTGCTAATTTAATTTTCTATTAAAAAAGTTTTTCATTACATACATTTATATTATCGATTTATTAACGACTACATCTCATACAAAAAGTTAGGATTAAAAGATTTCAATGAGTATGAAAACAATTTCAAATAAAAATTTTAGGTTAAGATTGTAAACGCAATAAAATTAATTTAAAAGCAATAAAACATACCAATAAAGCGAACGTCTAAAATTAGAACGAATTAACTATTCATCTGGTTAGCATTTGCTGGCCCTGCTTGGATTTTCCCAGGAGACTTTCTAATTCGCCTCGGGGTTTTGCTCCTTCAGTGTTCCTCCTTTCATCCCTTCTTATATAAGTATAGCACATCTTAAAACAATCTCCAGTATTTTCTAGATCGAATGTCTTAGAACGAATTGTTCTTAGAACGAGATTTTGCAAGTTGTATTTTACATGCTTTTTTAAAAATTGTTTTTCATCGGATTAAGTGACCTCCTTGAATGCTTTTTAACAGGTTCTTTGGTGCCTTCGATGTTTATTGCAGCGTCAAGAGAACTTTTGGAGGTGCTGACGATTCTGTAGACCTTCTGAACCGTGCCTACACCTTTGCGTTGATTTCTTTTCTAGCCGCTTCAGTGGGCGTTCTGCAGTACTCCGGCTCAGCCATCGACTGCTGGTGTCCAGGCCAGTTCACCGCCTCCCACGTTCAGTACGCCAACTCGATCTGCTGGACCAATGGCACACACTTCGTTTCCTTCGACGATGACCTGCCGAAGGATGGAAGTCCTAAGGAAGCCCTCACTTACTACCAGTGGGTGCCTGTCCTCCTCCTTGCCAGGGCTCTCTGCATGCTGCTGCCTGCCCTCTTTTGGACGTGTGCATCGAAGACGGCTGGCCTTAATGTGGTCAGCGTCGTTGAAATTTTGAAGAATTGTCGTTCTGAAAGTTTAGGCATGGAGCATAGTCCCTTGTTTCCTAATGAAACTCTTTTTAAAATATCTCCCCAAATAGTCGATATGTCATGTCTTGTCGACAGATATTTGACGAGATGCACCAAGAAACCTCAAGACCACACTGACAATGCCAAATCTTGCACTCTTGCCAACAAAAGATGCAAGCGGGGTTCAGGAAAATGTGCCGAGATCTTCAAGTTCAAAAGCATCAAGAGATGTTTCTATCTTTTCTGTTTCTGTCCTTCGAAAGACCTTCTCACCATCTTGTATCTGCTTTCAAAACTGGCATACACCATAGTCAGCGTAGTTCAATTCCTGACGTTAGATTCCTTTCTGGATAGAGTTTCTTTCAGTTTTCATTTTTTCAACACATTTTTTGAAGATATTTCATTTTCTAATTTCCATTTGTCTCGTCTTTTTGCTTTCAAAATCAACCAAAGTTACTTTCCAAAAGTGTCAATTTGTGATTTCCACATCAGACAACAGGTTTTAATTTCAAATAATAATTAATCAGTAAAAGAAGTCACAGATAAAGATGCAAGCAGTCCTGCAAGCATGCAACCACCACACCATGCCAGGTGAACATCCACCGCTACAGCGTCCAATGCGTCCTGCCCATCAACCTCTTCAACGAGAAGATCTTCATCGTGCTGTGGTTCTGGTTCCTGCTTCTCTGCCTCATCAACACTTGCTCTTCCATCTACTGCTTCCTCCGCCTTTGGCTTATCTCCCTGCAGGTGAGTCGACCATGGGATAGATTCAAGTGAGATATGAATAAATGTTTTAATTTCAATTTTGATATTTCAAATAATTAAAATTTTAATTAAATATAAATTATTTAACTTATAAAATATTTGTAGGTTTCAGGAATCAAAAGAAGACTCTCTTACAACAACTTTCTCGAAACTCGATTTGAGGAAGATGAAAAATGCAGCGAAGATCTTTCCAAAACATTCGTTTACGAGTACCTGCGTCGTGATGGCTTGCTGCTGGTGCTTCTTCTGAGTGCGAACGACGTGAGTGAAGCCTGCATCAGCAAACTCTTGCGCTCCCTCTTCGTCAAATTCATCGAGCTCCACCGCACAAAACGTCCTCCTTCTCGTTTTTTGAATTCCTCCGACTTCAATGATTGGGAGGAAGAAATCTTCGAGAAAAATAGTATGGAAGATGGTAGAGTTCATCTTAAGACTCCTAATCACCGTGAAATCACCAAGCCTGCCAGACGATTCGCCTTCAAAATCATCAAAAATAAAAAAAATAAAAACTCGAAACTAAATAAAGGTTCAGAATGCAGGAAATACTCTGTCGATGCATCTCCAACAAACATAACCAATCGAACTGGTCCTCCTCCCGAAGATTGCTCTCCAGTCGTGCCCTGTCTCAGCGAGTATTATTTCAAAAATAGTAAATATAACTTCCAAGAAAATTCATAGGTGGACGAAAAAAAGAAATAAAAACTATCATTTTTCAATCCATTGAACCATGATCCACAATTTTTAGAACAAGTGGATACCAAAAATTGAGTTTTGAAACTCATGAAACGACAATTTTTAAATTTTATTGATTCAATAAATCATTTTATTGCGATATATAACTTATGAACATTATAAACGTCTGAACATTGCTTCAGTTCATTTGATACAGGAAGTACACTTGATGCGTCAAACCAAAGGGCGCACAACACCATGGTACAAATGAGAAGCATATGATACAGGCTTGAGTTAACATGGAACGTTAGCATACACTTTCTTTCACTTGAAGTATGTCGATTATTGAGAATTACAAATACGTAGAAATGTTACACGACATGTTACGTCATAACAAGTTAAAGTGTCAGCATCTCTGACATGCATAAAGCAGATCAATGCCTTTTAAGAACCACTTAGTTCTGTCGGTCACTAGCACAATGACGATAATGATTCATCAACGTTCAAATGAAATAGGCTCTCTGCTACCGAAAGCAAGTGTCAGACTTTTCAAATCCACCTACAGATGTCGCCACCATCACTCGCAGTGGTTGAGTTTCCAAGATAATGTCATATGAAACGACAGCTATTTGCAAGGGTGGGAAGATCCTAGAAGGTAAGCCTCTCACATACAAGAAGGATTCACGCTAACAAATAGACTGCGTTGTGAAGATATTTTGATAAGTATTAGCGATAGTAGTAGGGATAATATTAGTAGTAGTAGTAGTAGTAGTAGTAGTAGTAGTAGTAGTAGTAGTAGTAGTAGTAGTAGTAGTAGTAGTAGTAGTAGTAGTAGTAGTAGTAGTAGTAGTAAAGGTAGTAGTAGTAGTAGGAGTAGTATTGATAGTGGTAGTACTAGTCGTAGTAGCAATAATTGGATTGATAGCAATGGTTAAGTTAATTAAATACACCACAACTTGAATAGAATAGAACTATTTTCAAGTTTATTTGAGCCTTTGGTGCGTATTTGGATGTGTTTTTGAGGCGGGGCCTGATGGAGGAGGAGGAGGAGGAGGAAGTGGAAGAAGAGGAAGAAAATGAAGAGATACTTTATTCGCCATGATTTCAAATACCTAGAAGATGTGTCACAGATGGTGTCACTGTGGTTTTGTACAAGGAAGTGTGATGATGTTGATGACGATTTGTTGGCATGGAGATAAGATGGAAGAGATGGAGGATGGCGGCAAAGAAGAGGAGATGGAATTGAAGGCAATGGAAGAAATAAGGGTTGTTCTCGCTTTATAACCCCCGCCTTCATACAAACATATACCCATACATTTATAAGTAGTTTGATTGGCCCAGCGTTAATATATGCATGGCTTTGATTGGTCACTACTTGTGTAAAAACATGACTAAAACATATATTACGCAGCTTTAAGATTAACATTTTATAGCTAACGGCACTGTTTATTTACTAATATCAGCTGATGTATGTAAGACATGAAAATAATGATAAATAAAGGCGGCCATATTTTTTTAATCTTTCGGCAACTATTTGATACGAGATATATCGTAAAATGAACAAGAATTATGGCTTATTTACTTCTAGAATATTATTATGACCTGAATGAAAAAGATAGAAACAATCAAAGTCGAAAAAATTTCATCGAAATGATTTATTGCTCTAATTTGCAGCATATCCTTTGCAGCTTTAACAAATTCAAATCTGTTCACAGTCGTTTAAAAATTAATTTTTTACCACTTTATTAAACTAGATACGTTAAAAATGTAAAAATATTATGTGAAATTGTTCACTAAAAAAATGTTGGCATAATATTGGTCAGAGGACTAAAAGTCATCAGCATGTTTTACTAATAATACGTGGGTAAATGTTTCATAATTTTAAATTATTTTCTTTTGCCTATCAGCAGTCAGAATATTTCTTCTTGGATAGTCCTGACATGTTTTATTTTAAATCTTCTTTTTATCAATGTCAGCTACCATGATACAAAATAGGTGGTTAAATTAAGTTGATAATGGGTTTGAAAATATTATAGAACAGTGTCATAATGTTGAAAAAAGACCTATTTCACTATTAGTGGGCAAGTCACTTCAAAACCCAACAGGTCATAGGCTGCTCCATTCTCTTGACTGATCTCTTGCTTCTGCTGGTGCACATGGAATGTGCTTGGTTTTCTTTAGCTCAACTTTCTTCTAGCCCTTTGTATTTTGTTGTTGTTGAATGAGTGAGAATGAATAAGCCTTGTTCAATAAGGAAGGAACATACTTTCTCAGTGGGATGGTTTTCGAGAATAAAAACAATTGATGCACTATCTTTTACGTGAAATACTTAATAATAGGTTTTTATTACCTTCAATTAAGTTTAAAATTTCAAAAATTAAGTTTTCACCACTTTATTAAACTCAAAATGTTAAAGACAAAAATGTAAAAATATTATGTGAACCGTAAAATTAGAATATTACTCAAGGGCAAATTTGCTAATATCGTTTAAAATGGTGAAAAATAAGTTGTTTTTTTTGTTCTTGTGCTTCCACAAGAACTCTACCAAATAATTGTCGATATGAGAGGATCATCTGGTGGCTTTTATCACACAAACGTTCTTGATGAAGAATTCCTTGATTTTGCAGAAAAGCAACTGACATCTCTTTGTCGTAAGAGTCAATAATAGCAAGATTCATTTTCAGTCAAATTCGTGAGTCAGCAGAAGTTTGGAAATAGCTGTCTGGTAAAAAACGGTAATGCTAACAGGCAAAATAGAATATTTCAATTTAATAATATATTTTTCATCATATTACTAGTAAAACATTTAAATAAATTAAAAAATAATATGTGAAATTTTTCAATAAAAAAGTTGTTGCATAATATTGGTCAGAGCACTAAATGTCATAGGCAAAATTTAAATTATTTTATTTTGCCTATTAGCATTACCATACAGCTATTTAAACATTGGAAACTTGTCTTCAATAATTGTTATGGATGTGTGCTTGTGTGTATGTGCATTTTATGTTTGGTGGACCAATCAAATGCATGCATACTAATCAACGCTGGGCCAATCAAACTATATGAGTATATGTTTGTATGAAGGCGGGGGTCTAGAAGCGAGAGCATCCGAAATAAGATATGAAATCTTCCCAGACAAGGAATTAAATATTGTTTGTAAAAAAAATTAATAATAAATCAATAAAATTGATAAAGATTATTTTTATAATTAAATTATAAATATTTTAATTAATAATAATACAGAAAACTCTTTCGAGAGTTTCCTAAAAGTATCCTATTCACAAACACAGTAACAACTATACGAAGAAACATACGATCGTACAAAATGGCAACCATCACGTGCTGGAATAAATATTTCTTAATGATTAAAATTGCGCTAAATGAATGGAAATCGAATAAATAACTGCCTTTGATAACCTAACAAAGGGTATCTGCGTGAAAGGAGAAGTTGCTAGAATGATCAGTGAACAATTATGTGTGTGTGTGTGTTTGTGTACTTTGTGTGTGTTTGTTGTCTGTGTGTGTTTTTTTGTCCGTGGGTGTGTTTGTATTTACTGTTTAGGTGTTTGTTTACTGTGTGCCTATGTGTACTATATGTGTGCGTACTGTGTGTGTTTGTGTAATGTGTGTGTTTGTGTACTGTGAGTGTGTACTGTGTGTGTTTGTGTACTGTGCTTATGTTCGTGTGTACAAGGAATTGTTAAAGATCCTACCTCGAAAGCCCCATTCTAATCAGCTGTTATCAACTGTTATTAAAGCACTGCCCCCTTTACCATCTCACCAATGACAAGATCATTCTATGACAACCACCACAACCACCACCATCATCATCACCACCAGCAACAACGGCATCATCATCATTACCACCAACAACGGCATCATCATCATTATCACCAGCAACAACGGCATCATCATCAGTACTTGAGGAAAGCCCTATAGAGGACGGAGGAGCGGCTATAGTGCGGATCCTGCTGCAGGACGTGGATCAGGTCCTTCAGGTTGGCCCTGCGCGATCGTTGACTCAGAATCTGGCGAGGAGTGATGATGATGATGATGGTGATGATAAGGAAAGAATGATGATGATGGTAATGATGGTGAAGAAAGAATGATGATGGTGATGATAGTGAAGAAAGAATGATGATGATGATGATAGTGAGGAAAGAATGATGATGATGATGCTGATGAGGAAAGAATGATGATGTTTATTTATTATAGCGTTAAGGCAAGCAACTGAGGGGTTGCAGCGTCAGGATGCGTGGGTGCATGGGGAGGGGTGAAGAGTCAATACTAACGAAAAAATCGCTTAGATAAATAATACATGAAAAAGCAAGAAGTATACACTGTATACCGTACAGACTATTTCAGATTACAAAAGAAGATAGAGATTTTCCTCGATGCAATCACCTCCACCCAACATACAACACCACCACCAGTACCAAAGCACACCCAACTACCCACAAAACACACAACACCCCCCCCCCCCCCCCACACAACCACGCACACACCTGTCCAGCGTGAGATAGACCGGTCATATTGAAGAGACTGACACTGCCCTGGTTGGAGGCGTGGTTGGCGGGGTGGTGTCCGTTCATGAGGCTGAGCTTCTGCGATAGGGACGACTTCTTCTTGCTGCCGATGGCCGCCAACGCCGTCAAGTCTGACTGCTCCTTGCGCTTGGCGTCCATGTCCTCTTGCTGTTGCTGTGGTTGCAAAGATGGTGGTGGTGTGGTGGTTGAGAAGATTGTGTGGTGATCGTGGTGATGGTGGGGATGATAATTAAGGCGATGATGGTGTTGTTGATGATGATGCTGGTGATGGGGGTGAAGATGATGATGCTGGTGATGGGGGTGAAGATGATGATGGTGTAGTGGTAATTAATCTTTGACAGCAACGCTAAAGTAAAAGTGAAATTTGGATGAAAATGAGCGGCTTGGATGGGGGTATATCAATAGGGTCACATCAAATCAAGTAATTTATCGAAGATCGATAGATGGCGCACCTTCTTGGCCAGCTCCTTGCGCTTCAGCTGGTCGGGGTCGTCGGTTTTCGTTCGACTCTGAGGAAGTCAAGGAGTCGAAGTCGTTGTTGTTTTATTCATGATAATGAGGTGACTTCATATCAGGAAATAGAGAAACAACTCCACTATTACAAGTCAACAACACCACGACTCTTATACCACAACAAATCAACAAAGCCATAAAAATACACCACACCACACCAGACTACCACACCCTCACAACAACCATCACAACCACAACAACAACCACCACAACCACCACAACAACAACAACCACAACAACAACAACAACAACAACAACAACCACAACAACCACAACAACAACCACAACAACAACCACCACAACCACCACAACAACAACAACCACAACAACAACAACCACAACAACCACCACAACCACCACAACAACAACAACCACAACAACCACAACAACCACAACAACAACAACCACAACAACAACAACAACAACCACAACAACCACAACAACAACAACCACAACAACCACAACAACAACCACAACAACAACAAATCACGCGCACCTTGGCGGCCTTCATGAGGGCAAGGTTCTTGACCTCCTTCGCCTTGTCGTCTTCCAGCTTGGCGAGTTCTTGCCGGAACTTCAACTGCCGCTTCACCTCCGTACTCATCTCCATCTTCGACTCGTTCTGATGGTGGTGATGATGATGATGGTTCTAGTTATGGTGCTTATGGTAATGATGATGCTAGTTATGGAGATGATGGTGCTTATGGTTACGATACTAGTTATGGAGATGGAAGTGATGACAACGATGATGATGACGATGATGATGATGATGATGATGACGGCGTTGGTGGCAGAGATGATGATGACGACGACGATGCCAACGATGCAGCACCTTGTATATTTCGCTGCGGTGTTCGGAGATGACGGAGAGTTGTTCGAGGAGGGCGGTGAGTTTGAACTTGACGGCGTGCGAGAGCAGCTTCACGCAGTCGGGATGCACGTGTGTGAGGCCCTTTCTCTGCGCTGTGGTCGTTTTGGTGGTTTGTCGTTTTGGTGGTTTTGGTGGTTTGTGGTTTTGGTGGTGGTGGTTTTGGTGGTTTGTGGTTTTGGTGGTGGTGGTTTTGGTGGTTTGTGGTTTTGGTGGTTTGTGGTTTTTTTGGTGGTTTGTGGTTTTTTTGGTGGTTTTGTAAGTAGTAGTCGTGCTGGTTGTGATGTAGAAAGTTGATGTGTTTATCTGATGGTGATTTTGTAAGTTGTGTTGTAGACAGTTTTATTGTTGGTGGTGTCGACAATGATTCAAGAAAACAATCGCAATATCCTTAACACTTACTAAAAAAAAGCCAGCACCAACCCAAAAGTACTAGCAAGCAATAACAACAACAACGAATTGAACAACAAGCAAAATGAACAACAAACAACAAGCAACATCAACAACAAGCAACATCAACAACAAACAACAAGCAACATCAACAACAAGCAACATCAACAACAAACAACAAGCAACATCAACAACAAACAACAAGCAACATCAACAACAAGCAACATCAACAACAAGCAACACCAACATAAACAAAGACAAACAACAATAACACCAAAAAAATCAACTCGAACGGACCGATACGGTTGACGAGCGCCTGGAGCAGTTGCGCCTCCCAGAGGGGAATTTCGTCGTTGAAGGAGCGGGTCTGACCGAACGTCTGGCCCGAGATGAGGACTGGATTCGAAAAGTTTCTAGTCTCCTCCGAGAGGTTGACGCCCCCCATCGCTGCCACGTCGTTGATGTCGTCGTTGTCATCCCTGAAGCGGGGGGGGGGGCGAGGGAGGGGTTTGTGGTTTGAAGTGGTGGTTATTTGGATCAGATGGTTTCAAGGTTGAGGTTGTAGAACGGAGGTAAGTTTGTGTGTGGTGGTGGTTTGGAGAAGGTGGGGGGGGGAGTAATTTTGTGTAGTGGTGGTTTGGAGGTGGTAAGAGGAGGTTAGTTTGTGAAGTAGTGGTCAGGGGGTAGGGAGGAGCTAATTTGTGTGGTGGCTGGAAGGATGGAAAGAGGGGGTTAATTTGTGGAACACGAAAGCATTTTGATGGTTTGGAAGAATTGAATAAGAGAATTAAAGAGAACAATGGCATAGAAAACAACAGGAGAATAACCCAAGCAATACTGAAAGCCACATTGGAAAACAAAATGAGCTAATATAAAATGAGGTGTTATACCTCGATATAATCATACTATTATAATACTAAAATAGTTCACAAGTAGACACGAAGACAAACCTGATGGAGTCAAACTTGCGTTTTTCTGAAGATGAGGAGGCTTGGAGGATGCTCGAGGAGGGGTTTTTGAGGAGGAGTGAAGGCGTTTTGTTGACAACATTTTTAGTTTGTTGTTGTTGTTGAATGATTGTGTTGTTGATGCTGATGATTTTGTTGTTGTTGTTGCTACTGCTGATGTTGTTGAATAGAGGGCCTGGCATATGTTGGAGATTGGAGGTGGTTGAGATGGAGTTGTTGGTGGAGGAGGTGGAATTGGCGGTGCTTTGTGGCTGGAGGGAAGTGAGGAGGGTGGAGTTGGAGGAGAGGATGAGACGGGGCAGGGAGGAGGGGAGGGGGATGGTGGGCGCGATGAAGTTCTTGCTCGTGTGCAGAGCCGCCATGACGCTCTGTTGCTGCTGCTGCAGGCTCTGCTTGAAAGCCTCGAGGTTCGAACTGCTGGAAGATGTGGCCACCATATTCACCAGGCTGTTGTCGTTGCTGTTGTTGTTTGTTGCTGTGTTGTTGTTGTTAGTGTTTGTTGCTGAGTTGTTGTCGGCATGAAGTGTAGTTGAAATTTTAAATTGTTGCTGTTGAATTTGTTGTTGTTGCATAAACTGTTGGTTTGTTGCAATTTGTTGTTGTTGTTGTTGTTGACTGACAGACGTCTTTAAGAGTGGTCTGAGCGGAATCGGCTGGAGAAATGGAAATTATTGATTTAGTATTGATTTGATAACATTTGTTGATTTAGTATTGATTTGATAACATTTGTTGATTTAGTATTGATTTGATAACATTTGTTGATTTAGTATTGATTTGATAACATTTGTTGATTTAGTATTGATTTGATAACATTTGTTGATTTAGTATTGATTTGATAACATTTGTTGATTTAGTATTGATTTGATAACATTTGTTGATTTAGTATTGATTTGATAACATTTGTTGATTTAGTATTGATTTGATAACATTTGTTGATTTAGTATTGATTTGATAACATTTGTTGATTTAGTATTGATTTGATAACATTTGTTGATTTAGTATTGATTTGATAACATTTGTTGATTTAGTATTGATTTGATAACATTTGTTGATTTAGTATTGATTTGATAACATTTGTTGATTTAGTATTGATTTGATAACATTTGTTGATTTAGTATTGATTTGATAACATTTGTTGATTTAGTATTGATTTGATAACATTTGTTGATTTAGTATTGATTTGATAACATTTGTTGATTTAGTATTGATTTGATAACATTTGTTGATTTAGTATTCATTTGAAAAAACTAAAAATTAGAATATATATGAAAACAAATAATTTGAAGAGGTCAGGTGAGACGCAATATTGAGTTGAGGAAAAGGGTGGAAGGAATTGAAGCATGCATGTCTTACGTTTGAAAGGACTTTGTTGCCTTGAAAAGTGGAGATGTTGTTGCTAGAAATACTACTACTATTAATATTACTACTACTACTACTACTACTACTACTGCTACTACTACTACTACTACTACTACTACCACTACTATTAATTAAATGATTGCTATTATCAGTTGTGATGATAAGATTATTATTATTGTTGTTGTTGTGTGTTGTCGTAGTAGTAGCATCGATGTTGATGAAGTTGTTGTTGTTGTTGTTGAAGATGGTTGGCGGCTTGATGCCATCGATCACCATACTCTTGTTCTTCACCATGAACTTGCGCAGGTAAGGCAGACTTTTCTGATGGATGGAGGGATGAATGAATGACTCAAGATTGAAGAAAGTAAGATACGGTAAGATAGAAAGACTGAAAAAAAGAAGAGATAGACGAGTTTTCATAATATAATATAACATAATGATAATATATTATATAGACTGAATGACATAGTTTCCATGAAGTAAGAAATGAATTGATATAGCGCTTTGTAACTTCGGAACACTGACTCGGAGGAATGGGATGAGGTAGGGTTGTGGTGACGACTTGAGTTGCTGTTGCAGTTGGCTGGTGAATTCCTCTGGAGTGACCACGTCGTCCTGTGTTGATGAATGTAGTTGTGCTTGTAGTTTATTATTTTTAATATTATTTCATTTATATTTTTTTTTGTTGGATGCATGTAGCTTTTGAGGCTTGCTTGTTGTTTTAATACAATACAACGACGAGTGTTATTAACGTGGCGTAAACCCGGACGGGCTTCAAGACAAAGATTGTTTGTTGATTGAATTGTATTTACATGCATATTGCTGCTGGAATAGATGGACTCATGTAGTCAACGCCAAGATGGAAAGTGGAATTGCAGACTAACGATGAGGCCCTGGATGAGCTTCATGACGCGGTTGAGGGTGTCGGTCGGTTGGTTGGAGGCGAGTTTGAGGAGGGTCGAGAGGAAGTTCTTGCACTTCTTGACGTTCTCAATCACCTCCTTTTGGTCTGTCGTGGCGGCACATAATTGAAGGTTGAGGAGAACAATATTGAGTGTTGATTCTTCGAATTTATAGTGATTTATATTTATATTTCTCATAAACAATCTTTTATAACTATAAAGTGGGATGTATGAATATGAATAAGAGAAAACAATCTACACACAAACAAACAAACATACACACAAATGAAATAGCCTTACCTGTTGATTGGTGGTCGGTTGGAGAGTTGGTGGAGGAAGAGCGAGAGTTGAGTGGAGTGGAGGAGGAGGTGGCGACAAACGGAACCGTCGTGTTGCTACTTTGGTTCGGAGCCATTCTACTAAACTGTTGTTGTTGGGCGGACAGAATGGTGACTCTTTGTAGTGGTTGTTGTTGTTGTTGCTGTTGTAGTGGTTGGTTCTGAATGAAGATTGGTCTGGTGCTGGTGCCTGGAGATGCTGAGATGTTGGAAGAGAGACTGCCGATGATGCTGCTTTGCTGTGGGAAAAGAGAAGTTAGCATCAAAAAAGCCAAAAAAGTCGTTTCCATGGTTCCAATTCAATGCTTTGAATTTAAGCCTTAGAAAGTTATAAAATTATAAGCAACTGAACTGAAAAATTGAAAACCTACTGTGATGGGGGTGACATTTCTTTGAGAAGTGTTGGTCGTCTGTTGCAGAGGCAGGACTGTGTTGCAGATGAGAGGGTTCCTGTTCGTCACGCTGCCCGTCTGAACGAGGACCAACTGCCCCTGGTCGTTCTTGATGACCATGCAGTCTGAGGGAATTTGGAGAGTAGGAGTTCTGGTGATTTGTTGCGGTGTCGATATCGAGACGTTTTGTTGCTGTTGCGATAGCGTCTGTTGTTGCAGAAGCTGGTGTTGTAGTGGTGTGATTGTTGGTCTTGGTTGGATGTTGTTGAGGCTTGTGGCGTTGATAGAAGTGCTTGTGTTGTTGCTGGACTTCATTGTTGACTGAAATAATAGAGTATAAGTTTATTGATCAACTTGAAAGCAATAAAACTTTGGTTTAATTTATTCATACTAATATCTTAACACATCTTTGATTATCTTGGTCATTATATTTTCATTTCTATTTATTAATTTATTATTGAATTTTTTGTCAATATTCTGATAAGTGATTTCTATTAAAAATTTTCCAAACATCAGATCTGATTAGATAGATAATTAAATTTATCAAGATATTACAAAATATTGAAAAAATAATTACTTGCAACCTATTTTTTAGCTTTTTAGTTAGAGTTTGCTGTTGGAAATTTAAGTTAATGATTAAAAAACAATATCAAATAGTGTAACAGGAATGGTACCTTTTAAATAATTTTGTTATCCTGTATGATTCACTTCAACCAATTTAATACTCTTTTATTCTAACACATCAAAAACATGTGAGCCTCTCTATAATTCCAGAAATCAAATTCAGTAAAAATCCATTTTTATATTTTTAGTATCTCATAAATAGAAAGCAATTAAAACAGCGATTAATTTGATAATTTTCTTAGCCACTATAAACTCTGTAATTTATTGTTTGAATTTCCACAATGGCGACCAAGCTTTCGAGTACAGATCTGGAGTACGATTGATTTTAGAATGAAACGAAAACACTTGCTTTCGCCATTTTATAAGAAAAACCTCAATCAACTTGATTGGATGTGCTTCAGCCAATAGATTTTAACTAATGTGAGACCCAAAGATAAACTATTTTGAAATTTAATACGACACAAAATTACAAAACAGTTGAAAGTAGACTTATTTTGTGTTTAAAATCACTATGAGAGTTATTTCAACAATTTGAGTGTGTTTGAATCAATATTTTTGTAATTCTTTATGGTATAAACATTTATTCAGAATATTAGTCGACATGAAGCAAAAGTAAATATGTCCAAAAAATTAATATTTAGTAGTGAATGGTATTTACCAGTTACATTAGTTACAAAATTTAAGTTTTCCATTCACTTCCGCGTTACTGAAACCTGAAAGTCTAGTGTTCTGTCTTCAAAAAAAGAGCACAATATTAAAAAATAATTAATATCTTATGAAAGTATACCCTTAAATAAAAGACAACTTGGATAATAAATGTTGACTTTAAATGACAAAATATCTCTTATTGACAGTTAGTCGGCATGAGCTCTCCTCTGGAGCAGTCCAAAATTCCTCGCACTAAATTGAATTTTTCATCTTCAAACTTTTAAACGTGACAATGATATTGTCAAAGTCTAAATTTCAACTGTTTACTTTTGATACTTTTGAGAAGTGCAAGATACAAAACTAACTTGTCTTCAAATAATAAAAAATTAGTTTGAGCTTAATTAGAGAACGCTTGTATTGGCTAATGATATAGCAATTGCTGATTTCTATACGGGAAACTATTTAAAACTATTTAAAACTGTTCCACAGGTGTCGAGTGTAATAATGTATTCATCTTAGTGGGTCTCGAATCTCATTATAGAGTTATAATCGTCTTTTAAAACACTGTGAACACCGAGTAAACATCCAAATGTTGAGTTCAAGTCATTGATGCGAATATGATTTCTGATTAATCAGATTGAAAACTCTGCAATGATGCTTCAAGTTTGCTTGGCCGTTTCATCATAGACTTCTTCCATTTTCCGTTCAAACCACTGATGATTATCTTTGGTTAGCAGCTGCCATATTGGCAGCCGCTTAAACCATCCGCTAATTTTGTAGAACAAACGGTTTTAAAATTGTAAATTCAAATATATAAAAAATAGTTTAGAGAAAATTTTCATCTATATATAAAACGGAAAATTAATTAATTGACAAAAAGTAAAAAAATGTATAACTCTAAATATGCATATATAATAACTTTTAACTTATGATTTATGGGTGAACCTTTTTCAACATGATAATAAAAATGTATTCATTATTTTTATACAATTATTCATCAAGTTATGACCCAGGAATATGAGGTCACAAAAAAGTCATGACTTCAATGCAGACTCGCTTTTTACAAAGTTTTTGTAACATAATTTATGCTTGTAATCAGACGATTGGAGGCGATATATTCTTGCAATTCCTATTGCGTGAACATTCTGATCAGTCGGAATGCCCAGCAATATAAAATTATCAAAAACAAAGTTGTTTTTTCAGAATTTTCCATTCATAAAAGCGATTCAAAAACAAATTTCAAGCCCAGTGGCAACCTAGAGGTTTGTATGAAATGAGAAGCAAATGACTGGGTAAGAGCCCAATGATCCGATCTGGACATACTAACTTATATGTAATTTTTAGCTATTCGAGGTAAATCATAAGCAAATAACTTTTTCTATTGTGTTGTTTACTGTTAAAAGTATACTTTAAAAAATAAAAGCACAATTACTGCGTCGTGTTAGTGAAGGGTTTGGATGAATAAAGAATTATTTAAATGACGCACTTATCCTTCTAATAAAGTAAGATTATATCGTATTTAACAATTAATCCATCAATCAAATAAATTTATTCAGTGCTTTTAATCAAAAAGCACTCTGGTATGAATTTGTTAAACAGATATGTCTTCAGGTTCTTATTAAACGTAAATAATGAACTAGAAGTAGTTAAATAAGGGGATAATGAGTTCAAAATATATGGACCTGCATAATGGAAAGAACGTTTAATAAAACGTTTATTAATGTAAGGAATGATATAATGGTTTTGTGTGGATGATCTTAAATTACTGCTATAAGGATGAGAGATTACTGAGGTATACTGGAGATATTATTGCCATTTTATGGCAAATGGCAGACAATAATATCATGACATGTATTGAGGGATTTGGTGCCGTCTTTTAATTTATATTCTAACGTAAATAAAAGAAATAAAAATGTAAAATGTCTAAAATTTAATTTAATGAGTATTATTTTCTATTTATTTATCATAAATCAAAATGTTGTTATATAATATAAATATAAGATCTGTGCAGAAAATCCGCTTTTATTATTTGATTGAATATAAATATTAAACTAACTATTCGAAAAATGAAAATAGAAGACAAATATTGTATAAAATTAAAAAAATTAAAAATTTAAACAACTTAGTTTTGTCCTGATCTCAAAAATAGTTAAAAAAATGAAAATAAAATATAAATGAACAATATGCATCCACATGACATCTACGTGGTATATCGCTGTAACGATTTGTAAAAGTATTAAGATGAATACTTTACATAAATTTAGACAAATGTTAGTTTAATGAAAATAACTAATGCTTAGAAATTGATAAGTTGGTTTTTAAAGATTATTTCGTGAAGTCTTACTACTCGTATTCAATCGGGTGTACTTATTCGATCGAGTACGAACAAGTAATTCAAGCTATTTAGTAATAAATCTAAAAAAATGTTTGGTACAGCTATAAATTCTATTTATAAATCTTTTAGTTATAGTAGATTGTAGGAAGTGAATATCGTCTAGATGCAAAACAAGTCCAAAAGGCTTGACAGAAAAGAATAATAATTTAAAGAAATTACATTCTCTTTTTGTTCAACTTCGAATTCATTATTTATGTGAAGGAAAACGAGACTACATATACGGTGGTAAAATACATAGGTGCCGACTCCATGGGGCTTAGAGGGGCTCGAACCCTCCCCCCCCCCCCAAAATTCAGTCCTTCGGGCCCCCAAGCATTGAGCCCACCAATATTTGTTAAAGAAACTGAATTTCGTGTATGGAAATATTAAAATAACTGATTTTTCTTTTGAAATAAAAATTTTGATATAACTTACAAATATTTCATGAACTTTTCATTCTAACTTTCATATTAGAGGTCAAAAGACCTGCGGTGGTCTCATTCCCTAAACTAATTTTTGTTGAATCTTTTTTACCGCAATTCAAGCCGAAATTATGAAGTATCCTTGCTATTTTTCTATCTTTGATTGAGGTTAATTTTTATTGTGTGTGTTTGATGAGCGTAGAGGTTGGACCGGGTGCACACGGGACTTCCAAAGGAACAGGAATAAAAACTAAAATCGGGAAGGAGAATTAAAAGTGAATCTGGAACGGGGAGAATCAGGAGCTGGGAATACAACGGGAACGGGAGTCAAAATTCAAATCGAAAACGGTGGTCTTGTAGCTCGTCGGGGTTCACGCCACGTTAACAAATTTCCTTGTTATATTGCAGTGTAGTGTATTGTTTTTTATTGTATTGTATAGGTGATCTGGCCCTCCCTTTTCTTATATTTTAGACAAGTCGGCGCCTATGGTAGAATACATACGTATAAATACAAAAACTGCGATCATGGCTGGTTCAAAAGACTATATATTGCATGAGAAGATTCTTCTTGAATTTTTGATCTTATTTGTTAGAAAGAATCCAAAAATAATGATTCTTCCCACGGGAGCGCATGTGGTGGACTGGTTATTGAACATCATTCTGACAGCGCCCATCGTGATGTTCAGGAAAGGCTCCTTTGACTTGATTCATCTTTACCTGAAGCTGCAAGAGCCCTACAACTTTCTCGTTCTCTTCTTCATCGGCTCACTCTTCGTCGCCTGCTTCTTCATCTATCCATTCGTTCACAGGTTGGCTTGCGGATTTTTATTCGTTTTTACGGTAATTAAAAAGCTTTATTTAATTTTTTCAAATTCATTGCTTTTTGGCACGTCTATTTTTTAATATTTATACTTAAATGTAACTTTTATTAATCGAAAAAATATTTTTATTAAATGAAAAGACATAACGTAGCAGAGTTAGATGTTGAATACCTACCTACGTAGCAACGATCTCATCATCATAATTCGTGTTTTAAAGAGAAATAGAAAGTAATATATTTATGTGTTAAGTTATTATATGTTATAAATAAAAAAATCTAGTTAAGTAAATGTAAAAATCACCAAGTGTATTTTTAGTAAATATAACTTAAATAAGTTTTCAATTAAATTTTTTTATATATTAATTTTTCTAAACGTCACTTTCCAAAGAAAAATCGAAGGCAAGTCGAAGACGGTGCGAGTGATAGCGACGAGGGCGACTGTGACTCTGGGGTCCTTGGTGCTGCTCACCTACTGGAGGGCGGTGTGGGGGTTCGCCGACATGACGACTGACCAGTATGGCTGGCAGGGTGCTTTCATTGGCTTGGCAGTGTGTCATGTTATCATGTGCACCCTCCAAACCACCAGCACACTCCTCTTCACTCCGTTCTTTCTCAGCTGTGACGAAGGAGATCACATTCTCCAGCCCAATCCAGTCTTTTCACGCAAGGTGAACGAAAATTGTTCCAATTAATGGCTAGTGCGTGCTAGGCTCTTCAGAAAGTTTAAACAGAATGCCAAAATGCCTGTTTCCATTCGCTAAGCCGTTAATTTTGAAGGCAGATTACCGATGTTTTAATAATTACGTAAACAAAAAAAATATTTGCATAAGGATTATTTGTTCAGACCAAGCAAAATGCAACCAAAATTATGAAAGAAGACGAGAACGTTCTATATTTATTCTAAAGTCCTGGTCACCAATCGTAGCGCATGCAACCGCAAAGTTATTTAAAAACATTTTATAATGCATAAAGAATTTTAAAAAATTAAATTAAATAATTTTGATATTTTATTTTACTGCAAAAAACAACTAAACATCACAAATATCGCACTTCTAAGATATTACACAATGTTTAGCTAAACAGCTTCCTCAACGCAGATGAGCTCGAGTGCAAGAGGCATGATAATGTTCACACTTGACGCTCTGTTCACGCACTTCGTGAACAACACACTGGTAATTCTGTGGTTCAGGCACATGTTCAAACTTCTCGACTACCTGCCACTGCCTAGAAAAGACTTTGGCCTCGTCTGTCTGCTCGTTGGCCTTGCAATATGCCTTGTTTGTCTCTTCTTGGAGCTGCATGTGGGCACATGGCTGGAGAAAATCGCCAAGATGGACACCCGATACTCCAGAAAGGGAATCCAAGAACAAATTGTTGACTCGACAATGACAAACGTGGAATTGCCTACGTCACCTGAAACTTCTATTCCGGAAAGTCCAAGCTACACTACGAATGGCAAGAACAAAGTTGAGAATGAAATCAAAATCCAGCCTACGTCGCCGCCAATTCAGAGAAAGGTGTTGAGGTTCTCCAGTCTGACGAAGAACGAATTCATGCGATACATTCTTGTGGAAGCGTACTTAACAGTCACTCTCTTCTGCCTTTCTCTCTTCTGGCTGGGAATCTTGGAAACAATTAAGCTAGGTTTTCCGGTAGACATACACAGAGTTTGGTTTTGTATTACGATCGGAGGAATCCTCATGATGTGCGGTCAAGGATTCTCGTCGAATGGCCTGGCCGGGTGCTCCCATGACATGGACTTCATCTTTCCGCACCAGAACCCCAAGGAAAGTCCCTACTTCTACAACAACCGCCTTCTCAGGTACTTGCAAACTGTGTACAAGAGGAGCTCCCCGAAAAGAGATTCTCTATCTGCAACGTATGATAACATTTTCTCTGATGTAAGTTAAAAATAATAATAAAAGAATTTTTACTTTTTATTTAAATTAAATTTTTGCTTTTGTTAAGTTTATTATACATTTACCAGCATTGAGTTAAAACTAATATTTTAATTTACGACCATCCAAGGACAATGCAGACCAATCGGTCTCTCGACTTTGAGGTTTTTAAGCCTTCTTATTTAAAAAAACTTTCTTATGATTTTATTTGATGATGTTCTGTAAAAAATATAATAAAAAGTTTTTTTTTTCAGAAAAAAGAATATCTTTTAAACAGAAACGACAAATTTATATAAATTAACTTTTTATTTTATAGTCTTTCTCACTAGCCTTCGATCATTTTAAGACCTTGCTTAGCGAACTACTAACTTAAATTTGTGAATTTTTTAGGATAAATTTGTTTAATTTTTTATCGCATAAAAATGAAGTTATAAACAAAGATATTTCTATAACAAGTATTTACACATGTACATTTATAAGTTTTTATAATTTGATAATTCAATTTAGATAAAAAACAACACTTTGAAGTTTTATTTACTTTTTTCTTACATATACAACGTGAAATAGAAACACTTAAAAGCATAAACTTTATTTTAAAACAGTTCTTTAAAAAAGTAATTATAATTAATAAAATTATATAAGTTTATTGAAAAATAAATAATATGTGCATTCAACACCTGCAAATGGAAGATCTCATTAAACTTTCTCTTTGAATTTTTTCTATAAGGTTTAACGTTCTCCACATCCTTTACATCTATATGATTATCTTCACATTTCTTATATTTTACTAGAGCTGTGCTTTAATCTATGTTAACTTTCGATTAACGCGTTAATCGATTCTTTGCAGTATTTCAAATTTTTAATTAAATTGTTTAAAACAATAAAATGATTTAAAAGATCTTAAAGACACTGAAATCGCTTTTATAATTTACCATTTAAAAAGAGGACCAGCGTTTATACATGACATTCCATCTGGAGATTCTAATTTAAAATTTATGGTTATAAAAAGCGTAACTTTTCCCTAACCACCAGGTGGTAGAGAAAATGTCAAGTTTGAAAATAAATTCACTCGAAAGAGCGTGTCTAAACATACAACTTGAAAGTATTCATGCTCACTATAACAGCGAGTCCCTTGCAAACAAACATTTCAAATGCTTATCTGGGAATGGAGAGTGGCTTTGAAAGCGCCATCTACAGGCGTGCAGCGTTCATCACCTGCTCGAAAGCTTCTGCGTAAGTGACATCGACAAAAACGTCGATTTCAACGAAGGACAATCTTGAAATCAATTATGCAGAATAAGTAGGAAGAACTTAACTCTAGTTGCAACGAATGGCCCTTTGGCTTGAACAGTTTTTTATAAGTTTCAGAACACTGAATGAATAAATTAAATTAAAGGGTTCTGTGTAGAGACCGACCGAAACAGATATTTTTAATTCAGCCGAAACCGAAATTAGGCCGAAATTTTAATCAGATTTTCGGCCGAAACCTAAACTGAAATTTTTTCCAACTTTTATTAAAATCAAAACATAGTATTGAACGATGACAATTTCTGTTTAATAATTAAATCCAAACAAACGAATATTGTAAGCCAGAAATAAAAGTTGTTAAACATTTTCACCAAGAAGGTTGCTGCGACGATCTGCGTAGATTTGCGTAGATTTGCCCTGCAGCACTAAACAATTGATCGCTTGCAACACTTGTTGGGGGTGCAGATAAGTATTTTCGAAGAGCAGGCTCAAGACATGAATATTGACTGCAATGCCAATACGCAAAAATGTTGGATGTTCTATTGATTCTAGTCTCTTCAAGATACGCCTGCATTTATTTGTGAATTATGAATCGAAGCCAAATCTCCTCGGGTTTACGATTTATATACAGTGTTTATTTAAGCAAGGATATCTAGCATTCCAGATGCCTATATGTTATTCGAACAATTAGTCTTATGACACCCATAAATTAATCACCCACGATATCTAAAGATATTTAATATTGAGAAGAAACGAACCCAAACTTAGTAGTTCGAGTTTGATTGAGGATATACAAATACTTAGTTTTGACAATAACTTTTTCGAAACAAATGTTTTTAAAAATAAAATTTGCTTAAATTTTTTTTTGTTAAATATCATCATTGAGCGTATGCCAATTAACTTAAATTTCAATAGAATGGTTGTTGTTCCAGATGCTTGTATATGGTATTCGAACAATTAGTCTAATGACACCCATAAATCAATCAAGCACGATATCTAATTATTACCTTACTTAGATGACCCCTCTTTAAAGATGTTAGTCTCTGCACTTGTTTTATATCGAATTGACTATTGTAACTCACTCTATTACAATTTACCTGAATCTACTTTAAAACCATTAAATAAAGTATTTAATTATGCAACTAGAGTCGTTAGCCGTACTCCTATTTATCACCACATTACACCCTCTCTCATCTTATTACATTGGCTCCCCATCAAATTTAGGATTATATTTAAAATCTGTGTTTTTATGTTTAAATTAAAAAACTCCCCAGTATCCCCAATATACCTCAAATCAATTATAACTCACCCTCATAGAAGTAATTTAAGATCATCCACTCAAAATCATTATTTCATCCCTTCCATTAATAACTCTTTTGCTAAACGTTCTTTCCATTATGCAGGTCCATATGTTTGGAACTCATTACCTCCTCATTTAACTACTTCTAAATCATTATTTACTTTTCGTAAGGATCTGAAGACATATCTGTTTAGCAAATTCATTTACGAGCGCTCTTGAATTTGAAAAAAGAGCGCTACAGAAATCTATTTGATTGATTGATTGATTGATCTAATAGATATTTAATAGAGATAAGAATCGAACCCAAACTTCGAGGTTGATTCAGGATACAGTTTATCAGATAAACTACATAAATAAATAAAAAATTCGGGTTTTCGGTAAATATGATATCCATTTCGGCCGAAACCGAAAAATAGCCGAAACTAAGAAAATTGACAATTTCGGCGCCGAAACCGAACCGACTTTCGGCCAGTCTCTAGTTTTGTGTATAAACCTGAAAGGCATGGGCGGCGATCCTGGGGGGGTCCTGGGGTCAAGAATCCCCCAGGATCACCGCCCATGTGAAGGGGTATTTAGGTAAGCAAAGAATATTTTTGTTTTAGACAGATATCACTATAACTACACATCATGGTCAGGACCCCCCCAGGATCGCCGCCCATGCTGAAAGGGGTAGTTCCATTTAGCTTGTAGTAGTATTCACCACTATTTCAAAGTGCTATACATTTTTAAGACTTTAATTTTTATATTGTTGAAAACAAAATTTTATGGAAATCAAAATTCGGTTTGAGCGTAATTGCGAAAGAGCAACATCTGTCTATGAGTATTTGCTTCTAAGTGGAAGTTTATTCATCGTGTTTTTCATAATTGATTATTTGCAGTATTTGAATAAAATAACTTCAAATTTTCTTTGAAATGGTTTAATCAAATCCATCTATATGACTTCAATCTCGCATAAATGAGTCTATATAAAACACTCAGCCTAGTCCGAAAATCAAACATCGTGACTTGAATTTTATTTCAATAAATAGTTGACTTTTAAAATAAATAATGAATTTTCCCAGAGTGGTAATCTTGGTTTGTCTGCTGGTTGTGATGCTGAACTTTTACGCAGGAGAGTGTGAGGCAGATATGTCAAAAGGCGTAAGGTAAACTTTTTATTCCAGTAGTTGAACGTGTATAAGACCCTTTTTCACATGTGTATTGCATATTTTTTGTCTTACTGAATCGATATTAAGTCAAAAAGATTTTAGAAGAACTGGTAAACACGATTTTATCTTTATGTTGAACTATTTAAATTGCCAGTGGCCCCCCCCAGACCTATTTGAAGGGTCTCACAATTTTTCGAAAATCGATGAGTTTTTTTGGTGGTGGGGTGGGGGGGTAATCAATTTTTCAGTATGCCATAGGACAATGATATTTTCTCTGGATGGCCATCGGGTCTTTATCTCACAAAACATTTCATATATCAACACAGAACATAGAGATCCTACCAAAATAACACTAACATGTCACAAATTCTGAAAAAAATAGAGCACCACTAGAACTTAACTACACTCTTAAATCTTTACAATTTTCATATGTAAATCTTTCCACCTATGACAAGTATATAAAGAATAACGCAGATAGAGAAAATAACTCCCGAGCTTTCAGAATTATTCAACCTTCATGGAAAGGATGCTGAAACTGTGCAAAGACAGCTCAAAATCACATCAACACATTAAGTTTACGTGCGGATCAGTCTGATCTCATTTCATTTATCGAACTGCAAGAACTCTTTTGAGCAACAAGCCTTCAGCCTGAGTTGCACTATATGCTCGATGTTGCTCTGACTCTGCCAGTTACTTCATCAGATGCAGAAAGAGCATTTTCTAAATTTCGGCTTACTAAAATTCATCTTAAGACGACTGTTTCTGCTCGTCGTTTGCAAAGCTTGTTTGAGAATATCTGCTACCAAAACCGCTACTGCACTTCTTTCAGTAAATGAAATGATGAAAAGATTTTCACAAACTGATTGAAAAATTATTTTGCAACTGAGAACACATCAAAATTTAGTTGAAACTAAATATTTTAACAAAAATTATAGACTGTTTAGGATCTCATATCAAACTTATTTTTTTACTTTTTACCTTAGTTTGAAAAATGATGACGTAACTCTAAGAATACTATGCAACTTAGTTTGTAGTTTTTTTTGGTATCATTAATAAACTAACTAAATTCTTTATCAATTATAATTGGTAGTTTTTATTTAGCCCATTTACCGCCGCTACCCGATTTTTACATTTAGACTTGCATTATATGGTTATAATAACAACTCAAGCAAAATTGAAAACAATTATTTCATAAGTTTCAATGGGGCAAAATGTTGCGAAAACGCAACATGAGCGGGAAGTGTGAAATACTTATGTGCAGTAAAAAATCATAAATAAATTGATTCAAACCACATTTATTAAAACAGAAATAAATTTCAATCGCAAATAGTTTGATAAATCAATCAATCAAATCAATTTCTATAGCGCTCTTTCCTCAAATTCAAGAGCGCTGGTAAATGAATTTGTTAAACAGATATGTCTTCAGATCCGCACGAAAAGTAAATAATGATATAGAAGTAGTTAAATAAGGAGGTGATGAGTTTTAAATATATGGACATCTTTAAAGAAGGGTCATCTAAGTAAGGTAATAATTGTCTAATACGTCAGTTTTCAATAGATAATAGACATAAACAGTAATGTGTAGAAAATTCGTTCTGACAGTCTGTCCTTCATCTGCAGAGCTCATTTGCCTTGTGAAGTAAGTAGCCAGTGGGTGCTTGCAAGCTGTGCACTGGTGTTCAAATTGAGGCCCTGGCACTTCTTCATAATTACAGTCATGTATTGAAGATTCGTTCTAACAGTCTGTCCTTCATCTGCAGAGCTCATCTGCCTTGTGAAGTAGGTAGCCAGTGGGTTCTTGCAAACTGTGCATTAGTGCTCAATTTGAGGCCTTGGCACTTCTTCCTTTTAAAATAAGTTTTTACTGTAGTCCGTTAGACAGTTATTGGTTGAAGATTTTAATTCTGAGAGCAAGATAAATTAAAAACCAGAAAACAAGAAAAGATATAAATTATAATTACTATAATTATTTGAAATATAAAAAAAACTAAATTATTAGATAAGAAGACAAACTATTTAACAAAATCATTACGGTTAAAACGGCTGCCAAGATGGCAGCTGCTAACCAAAGATTAAACTTCTAATTATTTTATTAGTTATAATAATAATTATTATTATTTTAAATACAATAAAGCAAATTATTTAAAGTGAATTACAACAGCACTCATAAACTGTAGTGCTGTTTCAAATACGACATTGACGACGAATGTTATCTTTATTTTAATTTTATAATCAACCTATGAGAGGTTAAAAATTATATTTTCTTCAATAATTTTCAAGTTTGAAGCATTTGCGGTTTAGAATTTTTTTTCGAAATATAAAAATCAACATTCATCTACAAAATTCAACTTTTAATTTTAATTTATAAATTTCATAATACATTAACATTAAATTAATAATTTTATTTTTGTTATAATAACTATTGTAATGAATGACTAGGCTTAATAAAAATCATATGAAATCATATTACGTCAAAGTTGCGAAAACGCACCATTGATTTTTAAAAGCATTGGAAACCTTTTAAAAGTTATTTTGAATATATAAAAAAATAATTCAAGTACTAACTATCTTCTCGCCCTGAAATTAGGATTAAATTTGTATAAAAATACTAAAATCGAATGAAAAAACTGAAAAATTATCTAAGCGAGAAAAGATTGTTTTGAGAAATTTTAAATGTGAAAAGGAAAAAAAAAATTATAAATAACTAAATGAAAAAATTTAAAATTTAACTTATGAATTTAAAATTTATTGAACAAAATATGTGAAAAAAACTCGGTATTAAAAGAGCAAGAAAATATAAAAATTGATGTTGCAAAACACAACAGTTGCGGTAAATAATAATTTTTTTAATACTAAAGTTGAGCCCCCCCAGCATTTTTGGCTGGTTGCGCCCCTGTAAATTGCTCTATTTTAAATCAGCGAATGTTAAATGCATTTAGATTATATAGTTTACTTTCTGAAAACTATGAAAGTTGATAATTTTTCAATCATTAAATCTTAAAATGTATTAGAATTTATTCAACCGTTCACAGTCCTAGTGGTATGACAGAGCGACCCAAGAGGCACGGGAAAGACCTGCGCAAGCGCTATTACCCTTATGAGGATGATGATGATTATGAGTAAAACATTTATAATACAGTTTCAATGAAACTAGTTTAAAGTTAGGAGGGTTTGGGATGTAAAACATTTGGAAAGGTCTGAATGTGTTTGGATTTTATTCTAAGAATAGTTTTTACTGAGGATCGTAAATGTATTTCAGTAGTGCTTTTGAGACTGGTTTTTTCAAATATATAGTTTATAGGATTAAAATGCTGCATTTAAAATAAGATGTTGCTTTTTAAGTGTTTGTTCGTTTATATTTTAACATGAAGATGATTGGAGATGGTATTTGAAGCCTATACACATTGAACATTTAGTTGATTAATCATAATAACATTCAATAATCATCATGTTTTTATGCTTTTTGAGTTGATTTATTGATGAGTACAAAAAATTTTCAAATATTTTAATTAAAAAAACTATCTTTGAATCTGTGTCCTTTATTAAGCTCAACTTAAAATTTATTTATTTTAAAATTTTTGATTTTAACTTCCAATCTCCACTAGCATAGAGTTATTAATAAACGAATTATATCGGTCTCTTAATATTCAAAATTTAAATCTTTGCGGAGAAATATAAAAGATCATAAAGTCTCCAAACTTGAACGAGCTTGTTCTTATAGGTAAACGGATAAAAGGTCCTCCGGATAAAAAGTCATCGGATAAAAAGTCCTCGGATAAAAAGTCCTCCGGATAAAAAGATTTTTCAAGGTTTCGTAGAACTCAACAAACTTATTATTATTTATAATTATTTGTAACACATTCAAACCTTGACCCTGATAAATAATTTGGTTTGGTCATTATTATTTGAACTCATTCTTACTTGCACTACCAGCACCCTAGAACGTTCATTTAGTTCATTTAGTTTCCTTCGGTGAACTAAAATTTTAAAAAAAATGCAAGAGACACGCGGACACTCTGAATATAGATTTCAATGGCTAAGAAGCAGGAGCGGCGATCTGCTGCAAATCTTGGGGGGGGTCCTCACAGCATGGATGATCCTCGGGGGGTCCTGGGATCCAGGCCTTTCTTCCCTTCATTCAAAAAAATTTTAACCGTCTGTTTTGACACGAATATTTAAGTAAGCAATGAATAGTTTTTTTTAGATAGCTATAACTATAACTACACATACTCACAATTTATTACTATGTAAAAATTCTCTTTTATGCCATGTTTGACGATTATATTCGCATCAAAAAACTAATTTAAAGATGTTTTAAATGAAAAAAGGGGGGGGGGGGAGTCCGGACCCGAGAACCCCCAGGATCGCCGTTCATGCTAAAAAGCCATGTTAGTGAAAAGGATTGGCCATGTTGAGCATTCATTGTTTCAGAAAAAAAATCAACTTATTGAAAAATTATATGTGAAGTTTGCCAGTTACCCCAAAAGCTTCTTTTTAAAGAATAATCTTTCCTCTTTATTATGTAAATGAAGGTTTGTTCTGTATATTATGTAAATAAACTAATTTATTAAATAATATATATATATATATTTAACGTTTTAAATCAATAATAAGCATAATAGTTTTGTCTTTGTGTTAAGTGATGCAAACATTTTTTAGTGAATTAAGAAAATAATAACTGCTTCTCTTTTATTCGGGTCTAGAAACGCCCATTTGATTCAATCGATCGTTTTAATATTACCGGGAAATACCAGACGTTTCGGACACCTTAATAGTATTTCTAACGTTCTGTTAGGTTGATCTTGGCAGCCGCTATAGCAATGACCAGAGGTTAAGAAAGACACGGATAACACGCTTTATTGAAAACAATTGTAATATACAAAAAATTAATTAAACATTTGTTATATACAAAATCGTATAAAATAAAATCTATTTTAAGGCTACATTTCAATGTTGTAGGAGGAATGTTTGACGGATTTGAACAAATGGAGCAGTGAAGGTTTAGTGTGCATGTTTTGAATGAGCTTCTTGACTCCCTGGTACATAGGACACTTCCTGCCCATCAACAAACAGGCCACAATCGCCTTCACCACCACCAGCTTACTGACAACACTCCATGCAGGGCTGAAGAAAAACATGCTTTTGTGCAGTTCCCTCTGGCTGACGAGGCTTTGCAGGGTCTTGGTGACGAGTTGCTTGTCCTTGTCGATGGTGAGGCTGGCCTGCAGCACTGAGACGAGCATCATCCAGGCCTTATGGTGTTCCTTGTGGTAGTGCAGGTAAGTCACCAACAACCTCACCTTCTTGCCCACCTGTTCCTCCTCCTTCACCAGCTTCAAGGCCAAAGGATCTGAAGGAGAAAAATGAACGATTTCACGAAGCAATTTGACTCGCTTGTGCACTGGAAATAGGTCTGGATGTCGCAAGTAGAAGGCGTGAAGCATCTTGTTGCATGCGAGGTCTTGCGGCTGCTTCTTGAGGTAGATCTGCATCACCAACTCAGCCCGCAAAAGCAGCTCTTTGTCCTCCTCAACCCCTGCCTGGTACTCCACCATCTCGACCACTTTGGCCACGAAAGAGCTCCAGTGACCCTCCTCCTCGACCCCTCTTGAGAAGTGCTCTGTCGCCTCCTTAAACTGCACTTGCAAGATCTCGAGCAGCTTTGCCCGCTCCTCACTCAACTCCTTGCCCATGCCATCCAACTCGATCCTCGTTAGCAACCACTTTGCATAAGCAGCCAAGCCTTTGTACACATCATCGAAGAGATGGTTGTTGAGCAGTTCACTGGATGAGTTGTAGAAGCGATAGTTTTGAGTGCGTCGAATTCCCTCCTTCAGAGTCTTTGAAAGCTCGGCAAACAAGCGCACACTGGTGTTGGAAGGGTCTAGGCCTTCTGAAAACTTGGTCACTAGACTGAACAAAAAAGCATCAAGCGTTATCTCTTTCTTGCTTACATTTTTAAGACTATCTTTTGAAGTGTTTATCATTTTATTGAACATTTCATGATTCATGCCCATTTGGAAGATGAGCTCCATTGCAACTCTTGGGATCGTGTAGGTGCTTCTATATACGGGAGTATCAGCAAGCAATATCAAAGTGTCCAATGCTTGCTTCCAGCGATGGCTCAGTAGACACTCTCTCAGGGTGAGCCACAGACAATCCTTGGAACTCAAACATTTCGAAGTCCAGAAGTGGCTGCCATCCATCAAAACTGGACATTTGTGTAAACCCTTGAATTTTAAATACCATTCCCAATAACTATTCCACTCCTCATTTACAATCTTCTTATTTCTGTCCTTTGCTACTAGCATCTTCAGTATCTTTAGATAAACTTCTCTCCCTTCTTCGTCCATAACTTCAATTATATTTAAACCTTTTAAATAATTTTAATTCGTGTGAAATAATTTTAAAAACTTTTACAAGGCTTCTTTAGCGATCACATAACACATGAAATTAAAGACTAAAACTAAATCTACAACTAACTTCTCTATAGCGTTAAACTTAATTTAAAATGTTTTAAATAAAACAAATGATTTAAATTCTATATAATCATGAAAATTCCAGCAATAATTTTCAAAATTTTTCAATATTTTAATGAAATTTCTGGATTGTAAATAAACACCATTAACAAATCATTAATAATAATAAAATAACTAATTTAATTTATTCGAATGAAGTACGAATGATTTAAAATACTAATAACTTTATGGAAAATGTAAATAGTTCACTAAACAATCTCGTGTTTATAGCCACCAAGTTACTTCCCTAAATTTCCTGTCATAACTTTTTTGTCTGAGTCAAAAATTAAATAGAAGAACATTTTATGTGAAAAAATGCTCAAACGTAATATTACGGGTTATACAGAAAAAAGTTTATATTCACTATTTAATATATGCATCGATAATTTTGTTAATAGATCTGTTCGTTATTAAAAGACATTTTCTACAGAAGAACAAATTGATTATTCTCAGTTGCAGTAAACTATTTTATTACTTTAGACAAACGATCAACGCAAGTTAATTCGGATTTTGAAAAATTAAAAAAAAATCAATTGTTGACTTTTAGATGTATTTTATAGTCCTATTTGGTGAATGGCAAAATTTTGTATTAAAAAAAATAAATGTCAGTTTTTCAAAAAGGGGAAAGTGCCTTCCTTGCCCATATGTGCAGACACCCATGACTCCATGTCAGTATTTGATTTATTGAAACAATAATAACTGGTTTTACTTTCCAAAAGTATTAAATAGTGACTTATTGTTTTAAATTTATTGAAAAACTTAATTATTCATTTTTTATGTATGCGAGAGTATTACAAATAAAATAAAATGACCAATAGCTAATATATTTTCGTTAGAAGAATTAAATAATAAAAAATAATAAAATAAAACTAATAAGAATTTATAATGCGCCAAGGCACGCAACTGAGGCGCCACCCACACGACATAAGTCGTGAAACACCGCATCATATACACTAGGTATATGATAGCTCACGGTTGGCTGAGCAGGGATGCGAACTGGCGACCTTTAAGTTGCAGGTCCAACGACTTTACCATCTAAGCCAACCCGCTCGCCATAATTGTTAATATAGATTCTTTCTTTGAACTAGAGACCGACCGAAACAGATATTTTTATTTCGGCCGAAATTAAAATCACATTTTCGGCCAAAACCGAAATTAAACCGAAATTGAATATCAATTTTTGGCAGAAACCGAAATTAAACCGAAATTGTAATAAGATTTTCGGCCGAAACCGAAGCCGAAACCGAAATTTTTTCCAACTTTTATTTAAAATTAAAAAATAGTATTTAACGATGACAATGCCAGTTTAATAAGTAAATCCAAACAAGCGTATATTTTAAGCCAAAAAATAAAAGTTTTTCAACTATAAACATTTTTTGTTGTTGACAGGCTTTGCTTTGGTCAGACTGACATTTTGTAAAAAAACTTCCAAATAGGATTCAACGACATTCTCACAATTTATTTTTGAATAAATTAATCGAAGCCAAATCTTCTCGTTTTTTCGACTTATATATAGTGTTTTTCAAAAAATGGATATCTAGAATTCCACATGCTTGTATATCTTATTCGAACAATTAGTCTTATTTCACCCATTAATTAATTAACCACGATATCTTATAGATGTCTAATAGAGATGAGAATCGAACCCAAACTTAATAATTCGAGTTCGATTGACGATATACAGATACTTATTTTTGACAATAACATTTTTTTAAACAAATGTTTTAAAAAATAGAATTTGCTTAAAAAGTTTTGTTAAATACCATCATTGAACGTATCCCAATTTACTAAAATTTCAAATACATGATTGTTGTTCCAGATACTTGTATATTTTATTCGAATAATGAATCAATCAACCACGATAACTAATAGATATCTAATAGAGAATCGAATCCGAACTTAATAGTTCGATTGAAGATACAGATATAACAGATAAACTACACAAATAAATAAAAATTTCGGGTTTTCGGTAAATATGAGATCCATTTCGGCCAAAACCGAAATTAAGCCGAAATTTGCAAAATTATTTTCGCCCGAAACCGAAAAATTGCCGAGATTGTAAAATTAGATTCGGCCGAAACCGAAAAATTGCCGAAACTAAGAAAATTGGCAATTTCGGCGCCGAAACCGAAACCGAACTGAATTTCGGTCGGTCTCTAGAACTAAAGATACTTTTCATTTAAAATGAATGAGATCTATTTATTAAGCTGAGTTTTAATCCTATATTATTAACAGATTTTTAAAATAAAATTAGAAGCTATAAAAAATTATTATTTATATTTTATAATTAATAAAATATAAAAATAAAAATAATGTTTTTATGGTTATTTAAGTTTTCCAATTTCCCATATTTTTGTTTGAAGTCTTAATCTCCTTAAGAACGTTCTTCATCTTAATCGAAAGTTGAACATTAAACTTTTTTTTCTTAGAACATCATTTATAACATAAATTTTTGTGCTAAAAAAAAAGAAAAACAATCTACAATCTAGACTCAAAACGCACAGAAATCTTTCAAAAACAGTTCAATATGTAATAGCAAAATATTCAGTGCATGTGGGACGCTCGGGTGTTCAAAACGGCGACTGGAGTATGCTAATGCTTGCTAATGCATCTCCTGAGCCCCCAGACCAGGTGTTTCCAAGGTAGAAACTCTTGCAAGAGAGAAAAGTTACGTTTTCGAGAAACTTTTTGTCCGTTTTGTGTTAGAGCATAAAGTTATTATACTGTCCGATTAATTTACTTTGAGATGGCGTTGTGAATATTATTTTTTCCTATTTTAAAGAAGTTTTACAAATAGTATTTGATTTTTTAAAAATAGTTTTTTGTAGTTAAACTTGCATGGTTCATTTGTCTGTTATATTTATTAGTTGTTTTCGAAAAAAACTTCAAAGAGAATACGCAATTCGACTCCCTGAAAAGCCATATACCACTGCAGACGCCCGAAAGTCCAGCATACCAGCGAAAAATATAAATTCTTCATTGGTTTTGCTATTAGTCAAATAAACAAAATTGGGTGAGTGGGTAATTTATGGGAAGAGGGAATAAATGGATTTATTGAGAAGTTAGAGACAAATAAATTATTTAATTTTTTTGGGATAGACAAACAAATGAATAAAAAACTATGGATAGATAAACAAATAAGTTAGAAACTGTGGATAGACAAACAAAGGAATTAAAAAGTTTGTTTTACCAGCAGGCAAATACGCAGACTTATCTTGACTGACACAATTAAGTTGAAACTAACATAGACACACAAGCAGTGACGATGTTACATGACAAAAGCATTTGAAATGGAAAGTCGTAAAGAGTACAAAATTCGATTACACACTGTGCACAATCATGCATTCCGAGGTGTTTCATAGCCCAGCAATAACGCCCATTCTATCGGCAAGTGGAACGACATTGCAATTCTGACTGCTCCCATGGGCTTGGCACGCAGATAAGATGACCATTCTGCCACACGAATCGCTAAAATTATTCAGCCAAAGTTAGTTACTTTTTAAATATTTGAAATTTTAATTTAAATAATGTATGAATATGAGAAAAGTCTGTATAAATTATTTTTTACATTTTAAATTTCTGATTTTTGAAAATACCATTACAGTTTTTTAGTCTATATTAATTTTTAATTTAAATAACATTTAATATTTAATAATTTAAATAATATTAATTAGACAAAATTATTTATTGTCATGAATTTGATGGGTGCTTGGGCCTGTAAAGCATTTTCGACGTCAGAAACAAGGAGTAGTTTTAGTACAAAATACAATAATGCAATAGACTTAGAAAACTCCAAAAACTTCAAAGCAAACACTCGAAAGACTAAAAATCCACAAAAGTCTTTACGTTTGCACGATCGAGGCTGCTTCAGTCGAAACGTTTGTTTCTTTTTGTGTCGTATCGTGAAATTGAGCACGCAGTCGCTTTGAACGACTGGGACGCGTACAGGGAGGGGGGCGAGATGGGAGCAGAAGCGATGATGCATCGTTTGACAAATTGTTACATTCATCGTCATGTCATTTCATATGCATGAACCGCCATTTGTAAATCTGTTAGAGACTTTTAATATTTTACGAACGCATGCAAAATCAATAGTGTACTTGAGTCATTAAGCTTCAAATACGCGAATAAAAAGTCAGGAGAATACAACATTGGGTTTAAAATATTTAAACAAATTTTACAGCAGATTTTTATGAATAAAAAATGCATTAACAGATTTTCAATGTTTTTTTACATCGCCTTAGAACACAGAAGTGAAATAGATATATAAAAAATTAAATTGAATTATTCAATAATTCAAAAACGGTTAATAGAAGGATGCCAACAGTCATAAAAGTTTGAACCAATCACGACTGAATCCATGAAATATAGTTGCGAAATACAGTTTAAAAATAATTAAAAAAAGTATATACATTTGAATATTATTTTAAAAAATTCTCAAAAAATACTCTAAGACTACTTTGACAAGTTAGTTTCAATCAGTGGTAGAATCTATTTATTTAATTATCTTATGTTGTCTAAAAAAATGTCACCCTTTAAAAAAGTCGTTTAAAAAAAATTGAAAAGAGAAACAATAAAGATTGTTTTTTATGAAAAATATAGAAGCAGAAAAAGCAAGACTCTGAAAATGCGTAAAGTATCAAGCCACCTTCCATGCAAATGCTGTTACGGAAATTAGGGCTGTCCCGTCATTGTGAGAGTGTGTAGATCATGGGCGGTGTTTTTGCCTTAGTCCGTATTTGTGTCGTGGTTGTTTTTTCGTTGATGGTTGCTTGTTGATGTTGAGAAAAAATGTTTTGAGAATTTGTTGTAGTTGTTGCTAGTGATTGTACGCACTGTCTTAGGATTGTTGTCAAATAAAAAATAAAAATTGTCTAAAACTTTTCAGTTTTGTTTTTTTTAAATATAAAAATCAAATTTCCATCAACGTCAAAACTAAAAAAAGTTGAAATGACAAGTTCAAAAGTCTCTGACGAGCGCAATAAAGTGCAGCGTGTCAGAAGCGCATGTTTGTTCTGGATATTGGAGGCGTGCTTACAGCCGTATCCGCTGTTGTTATATCTTCTCTTGAATTATGCCAGTCAGCCTTCCTGACCACTTTGAACACTTTTTTATGAGACTTATTCATAAATGAAGGGTTTCATCCCCTTGGAGGGTTACTTATGTTTCGCATTTCCACACTGCTGAGCCTGCTCGTGCACGTCTCATAGTTGACGACGTGCTGGTGAGAGGTGTCGTGACTCTTCTTGAAGCAAATCGTGGTCATGCTACGTGGTGGGGTGGACATGCCTTTGATTACAGACTCTTTTGAAGCCACTCTCTTGTTGTTTTTCTTGATTTCTTTGATGACGAGGAAGAGAATTAAGAAAGTAAAAACAATGCCCAAGAGGATGACGATGATGACGAGAAACATTGCCAACAGAAAAGTGCTAGAGACATAAGATTCGTCATAAACAGTTCTGTTGAGGAATGTATGTCTTATAGCCTTCCCATCGAAAGCTTTGTGCGTTGAAAACATTGAACTGCTGACTTTGATGGTGCTTGTGGCTAAGGAGGAATGGCGCAAATATGGCGAAACTACGGAAGGTTTTGGCTCAAATATTCTGGTGGGGTTTGTCGAAGGATCTCTCAAAAAAGGAGAAAACAGATTGAGTTGGTTCAGGCTGTGTAGCATGGTGTTGACGTTGTTCGGGTTCAATTCAAGTTCAAGACGACTCAGAGACAGTTCATCGGAGGGGTCTTCGTAATCATCCACATCGTTGCTGAAGTGTTTGTTAGACGATCTATGACACTCTTCGTCCTCATAAGTAACTAATTCCACGTCTTTCACTGATTGGGCTCGCAGTTCGACTGGAGACGCACACTTATTATCCGCAACCGACAAAACCTTCAAGCCCGATTCAGAGTTTTCTAACCACTCTTTGAACCACAGCAGCTTATTGTCGCAGCACCAGAAGTTACTAGTGATTTCAATCTGTTTCAAGTTTGGAAAAAAGTCCATGAAGTCGTATCTCAAGGTGGGTAACCTGCAGTGTCTCATGCTCAGTACTTTCAATCCAACGAGACAAGATAACAACTCGTCTGCGTTGACGATGGCTTCAACCAGACCAGCACTGCTGTCCAAAAGCAACTCTTCAACCTTTTCAAGACCTTGGAAGGCGGTCGAGTCGAGAATGGGACGAACAGAGCTGATCGAGGCGAGATAAAGCTTTTTCAACTGAATCAAGCTTCTGAAACAAGCTCCCGAAAAGTGTGTAAATGGATTACGAGACAGGTCTAAAGTGGTCAGTCTCAAGGCGTTAAAGAAAGAAATGCTGTTGATCGTTTTGATTTTGTTTCCAGAAAGATTGCATATTTTCAAAAGTTTCAGATTTTTGAATGTGTCTTGATTCAAAATACTAATTTGGTTTTTAGCTAGTGAAAGAGTGCTGATGTGAGTATCGTTTGAGAACGATTGAAAAGGGACTTGAGTGAGCTCGTTAGAATCAAGAAAAAGTCTTTTGAGATGGGTAGGAAGGGAAACATTGAAAAACTTGATTTGGTTTCTGTTGAGCCACAACTGCTGCAAGTAAACCATGCCTTGAAACGAATCCTGAGCCACTTCACTGATGGAATTGTCGTCGAGCACCAGGATGCTGGTGAACCTGCAGTCGGCGAAGGTTTCCCGGTCGAGGTGGGTGATGTTGTTGCGTCTGAGCTGAAGATAGTGGATTGAATTCGGAAGTCCTTTCGGGATACGACTGAGAAAACACTCTGAAAGGTCAATGTAGGAAAGATAGTTTGATGAAAAGTCCAACTCTTCCACGCCTCCCAGCTTATTGCCCTTCAGAACTATGTACATTAGCTTGTCCATCAAAGCAAAACTATTTTTGTGGATGTTTTTGATTTTGTTGTGGCATACAGAAAGGTGCCTCAAGTTTGTCAAGCCTTTGAATGTATTTTCGGTGATCTCTGAGAGTTTGTTGTTGCAGAGATTAAGTCTTGAAAGTTCTTTCAGATCCGCAAAGGCTTCCTCAACTGAAATAAGTTGGTTGTGTGAGAGGTCCAGGTGAAGGAGGAGCTGCAAATTTGTGAAAGTGTAACGTTCAATCGAAACGAGTGCATTGTGGGTAAGGTTGAGATTCTGCATGAAGGGCGTAGCAACAAAAGAACCCTGCGCGATTCCTTCTATATCATTGTAGTTGAGACTCAGATGGGTTAGTTTCTGGAAGAATGAGAACGTTTGTGAGTTGATGTAGGTCAGAGAATTACCACTGAAGTCGAGCTTTCTGATTGCGTTTTCGAAGTTTCGAGGAATTTCTGACAGTTTCGAATTCTTGCAGGACACCGATCGAGACCGGAGGCAGACACACTTTTCAGGACAGGAAGCCGCCGTGTGTCTGGTGCTCAAAAAAATCAAGAAAACAATTATCGAAAACATTTAGAAGAAAATAGATATTGAAGTTATATATTTTTCAAAAACTAAAACTTATACGTTTTTTGTACAAATAATGTAAAATCTCAATTAAGGTTGAACACAATTTATTATTTTTAGAATAATTGTTTTTTTATGGAGTAGGCGAGATCCGTCCAGTTCCGAGGCTTATATACTCGAGTGTTCTCCCATTCGCATGGACTCATGAAAACATTCACAATGGCGAGAAAAAAATATTTTTATTTTATTCTGTGAGTATGAAATAGTTTTCGACAACTTTACGATTGAAATACCAACAAAATTCAAACCCAATCGTGGGATTCTTTTGCTTTTATTGAATCTAAGTATAAAAAAGTGTATAAATTTTCTTAAGAATGAGTTTCACATTTGAATCAAAGTTTTTTGTTGTTTTTGAAAACGGAACCTTCGATAGTTTTGCTATCAAGTTAATCTTGGATGGCAGAATGCTTTCAGTGCGATTTAAAAAAAATTAAACTAAATTTTTTACATTTTGATTTTTTCAAACGATAGATTCTTTTTTTAGAATAAGTAAATAATTAACCAAAAAATATTTTAATTTCTATGAAACATTTAAAAACAACACATGTAAATAAAAAATATTTTTATATTTTCATTTAAATCAATTGTTGAAATTTTGAAAACTGATATTTAACTATTTATTATAACTATATTATATCTATTACAAGTAACTTTGGAAAAAATGTATTTGTTAGACGAAAAAAATAACGAAAAAGTTTATTTTAATTCACAAATTTGAGTTTGAATTTAAAAAGCATGCGCCTATGAAATGATTTTTACAAAATATAATAGGCTTTAAATACGTTACTTGAGAATTTGTAGAAACTTTTGGTTTGACGAGAAAATAATGTAGTCTTCTATCTCGATTTATTTTTTCATTGAAGGACATTTATTAATCTTCAAAAAAGGTAAAGTATTTTAGAACCATAAAATGATCGGTTAATTTTTGTTCCCTAAATACATTAACTCCACAAAACGAAAGTTGGAACTGCATATTATATAAGAATAAATATTCATGGAGTTTTAGGAATATGAATCTAGATAAAAAAAATTATTAATGCAAATAACTTTAAACTTTAAGAAAAAAAAGAACATTTTCTAGGTTTTTACAGTTGAAGCAAATGTTTCATGAAAGTTGAATAATTTAGAGAATCACAATAGAAATTTTTTGAACTTCTGAAGTAAAATATAAATATTTAATACAGAAATCATGGAATGCTTTGAACCCTTGAATTTTTTTATAATTACAATTATAATAATGATAATGGTAATAAGACTTAATTGTTATTATTATGTAATATAAAGTTGTAGTAATCTTAAAATTATATAGTATAATTAAATTAAAATTAACATTTATGTTAATAATATTATTAATTTTTATCTTAAAACTTCGTAAATTGAAAAATTGTTTTCGATTTTCATGTAATCTTCTGGAAAACCGGCTTAAGCGGAGGATTGCGATAGGTAAATAAATCCTGACAACCATATTAAAATGCTTCAAATACTTCTAGCTTTTATTAGTTACACGCATCTTATAATCTTCAAATAATTTATTGTCACCATATAAATCTTAAATTTCCTTTTTAAATATTTGCAAAAAAGTTTCATAGAAGCGAAAAATATCTATTAAAAAAGAAGCAATACGTGTTTAATTGCATAAGATTCAAAAAAGTTTACTCAGTCAACAAATATATTATGCAAAATTAAATTTTCTAAAAGATAGAAAAATAATAACGAATCTAGACATCTAGCATCACTACCATTCTTCTAAAAAGTAAAACATATTTTTTAATTTTTTTTTTTTCGATTGAAAAAGTTAATTATTTGTTTCACTGCTGTAATAAGTGGGTCTTACTTAGGATTCCAATTTCATTCCAGAAAGATCGAAGATTTAATTGAAAGTTTTCATAAAAAAAGAATTTCAGCCAAACATTTTTTTCTTTTTTTCAAAGTTATTTGAATATTATTGCGCTCCTCATTCCGTTTAAAAACTCTTTCAACTAGGTACATTTTAAACGTGAAAATTCTACACTTTAATACTTTATTAAAAGAATTATATAATGAACCACGATTTACATTTTGTATAGCCATTTAGATATTACAGGACTTAATATAAAGTCGTATTGATAATATTTCAGGTAAAATTGTCAGATGTACAAAACATAAAAATTATATTTTAGAGATGCTTTTAATAAGTTTCATTCATGTTCATTTAGCAAACAAACTCTGAAATAAAGTTATATTAACTTGTTGAATACGAAAGAATGCGAAACGAATTGTGGCTCTAAAATTACTGAAAACGTTTTTAGAACTCACTAATTCTCAATTAGAAACGCTAATTAAATATTAATCACGAACCAAAACGATATATTTGGAAGTATTCTTTAAAAAGTGTATTAAACCCCCATCTATGTAATTGAAAACAATTGCCATGCTTGTTAAGGAGGCATAATGACGTTTGATTGCCATGTTTTTGAACAGAAGGTTCTTGAATGTTCTTATGGATTCTAAGTTATAGACTCCGAGTTATAGTTATATGACCTACATTAATCTACCCTGTAAACAAGTCAAAAAGCATGGTAAATTGTTTGAATGAATCATCCTTAAATAAATATCCCTTCTAACGATGGAGAATTTAAATGACTGTTTAAAAATTAAGACTGGTTTAGATCTGTTGAGAACAATCAGTTTAAGGGTTTACATTAAACAGCTTTTAATAGCCTAATATATATAAAAGTTTGGCAAAACTTTAATTTCTAAATATTAAATATATTTTAAAACTTTTTGGCGCAGAGTTTTATAAAATACATATTTTTTTCTTGCCAGTTTTCGGAATGTCATAAATATAAAAAAATAATGTGTGATTAATTCTAATGATTTACTGAGAGTGAGTGACTAATAATAAAAATAAAGTCTTTTATGAACACTGCATATAAAAACACGTCATATAGTTGAGTTTGTTCAGTTACTGAGTCTAAAAAAAAGATTCACCACTATGTTTCACTTGATCAACATTATTTAATTTTGTGAAGATCATTGATAAACTTAGAACAACGTCTTGAATTCTATGAAAAAGGAGGAGTACTACGTTGCAAATGAAGTGAAGAAACAATGAAAATGACGCTGATGATGAGAATGAGGGAATGAGTTTATGCTGAGCGTGGTGATGATGATGAAAGAAAAATACTAATAAAATTTAAAAAATAAAGGCTAATTAAGATAATGACTAATAGCACAAGGTCATTATTGCACTTGAATGACAAGATTATTTAATTAGGAAAAAATCATTTCAAATAAATTAGAATTCATTTTTTTCTGTTTTTAATATATATATTTTTGAAAAGAAATGTCTATTCGCCCTCCACCAATCAGTATCGTTAATTATATTTACTGTGAAAATTGTAATTTTCAAATTTAAGGAATAAATTGTAATTTTTTTAATTTTTCTGCAAATCTCACGCTTAACAAAACACTTATTTAAATATTTATGATTATTTTTCATTGATTCATATTTAATACGTTTATATTTTTTATATTGAAACAATTATTTAAAAAATTATCTAAAAAATTCAAAATAAACAGAACACTTTTTATATTTTGTGAAAATAATGGATTATTGGTTTGGCAGTGTGAGGGTTAGTGGTAGGGGTGGGCATAGTGTTAGGGTTAGAGTTAGGTTATTTTAAATTAATATTGTTAATGTTTTTTTAAACTAAAACTATTTAGATTTTTGTTGTTTTCAACGAAGTGCAAAAAAGCATAAATTAAATATTCGCTCTACGGAGTGCGAAAAAACGTATTGAAAAAAATATTTTTTTCTTAAATAAAATGAACATATTTTTATACTTCCTTCTCATACTATATGAACTCTCAGAGTGTTTGTTCTTTCTACAAACTTCTATTTCGAGCAAACTTTGAACCCAATTCTACTGAAACCTATTCACGCGTTTAGCACTCAGCTCTCTATAAAAGGCTTCCAGCTGTAGCTCCGAATGAGAGAAAATATTTGGGAAAATTGAAACACTAAAGGTTTTCTTGCTCTGTTGACATATATTTCCGTTTGAACTCAGGTAACTAATGAAAAAATATTTTTATGGTTATTTCAACATGAAAGAAATTATGGGTTGTATCAATATATTTAATATCATCCAATCCATTAATAAGTTATCAAAAACTAATTTTAAACGATTAAAACAGTTAAACTTTTTTTTCATAATTACTCACATCAATACAAAGCAAAGCATGTACTTTCAAAATTATGTTTTTAGTTTTTTAAAGAATGAAAACAGAGGCGTTATTGTTGCTGTTGATGATGGTGGCGGTGTCTCAGTGTTTAGTGAGGTCGCATGGCAGATCACGCACTACACCTGCCCCAGTCGCCCACACAGGCTTTAAGTGAGTCTCAAGAAATTATAACTCCTATTAAACTATTCAGACTTCAAAATTACATTTTTCAGACATCTTTTTTTATATAATAAGGGTTTATTATTTATAATGATCAAACATTCCTTTTGAAACGGGTTTTTGAACTAATCTTTCAGTGAAGAGAACGTCGTGAAGTTCAACAGGCAAAGATGGAGGGAAGATGAAGAAAAGAAAGAGTCAAGAGATGAATCTGATGATGATGATGACGATTCAGATGAAAGTTTCTTCAGGGTTGGAAATAACGGAAATAGTGACAGTTGGTTGAGAGATGTCTTTGGAGAAAGCGTTGAAAGTACCGATAAAGATGATGCTTCCACAGACGATGAAAAAAGTATTTTCCCGATGAGTCACTTTCCATCCATCTTCTCTAACAACTTTTTTCTTGATTCAAACCTCATGTCTTTCCCATCCGCCGACTCTCTTGGGTAGGAACTTTTGAGATCTTCAAATGACAGTACTTATTTTTCCCAAAACTGCTTAAATCATATTTAAAATTTACTCAAATTTTTATGCTTTATTTTCACTTCAATATTTTCCACTAAAAATTTAAAGATCAAAAAAACTTTTCTTTTTCACACACATCCAAATAACTGTCAAAAAAAGAATTTTTTTTAAACTAACTGACCACCTAACAAACCCTCAAATAACTGCCCCCCCACACAACAAATCGTCAACTAACTGACCACCAAACAACCAATGCAGACCTAACATGTGCCAAAAGAAGCATTCAGAAGAGCGTAGAGACAGGAACGCCTTCAATGGATTCATCGCCACTTCCTGTTCCTTCATCAATGGCAACTTCCAATGCAGTCAAAGGTTCTTTCTAAACAATTTATAACATTTCAAATGAAACTTAACATTTTACGATACTCTAGCGTTTTTTTGTATTTTTCAAAATTGCGAAAATTGTTAATCGACTGGTTTCAAAGATTTTAATTTTCCAGTTTTAAAAATGTATATTTGTATAGATTATAAATTATAATTTATAATATTTATTAACATCGTCATTAACACTGAAAGTTCAAACAAGGATGGAATCACTAGAAGGGTGATAAATACCTGGAGCTGCTGTGAAGGCTTCAGTAAAGACCCCTCCATGAAAGGCTGTCCCATAGGTACACTGGCCATAAGAGACTGGCGCATAATAGAATAAAAATAATAATAAAATATTATAATAATAGAAAAAGGAGTTGATAAATCTTATTATCTTTTTTATGACATAAACTACACATTTCAAAAAGATATTTGATTATTAAAAAAATTATTTTAAAGTCCAAACCTCAAATCTTCAAACAGTGGAGAAAGAAACGAATCTGGAATGCCTCAAGTACAACAACATGACAGAGCTCATCACGGCACTCAACACTTTCGAACTGAGTGCTTATCTCAACGGAGAAGACGCCAACGAATACACAATCCTCGCACCAAACGACCTCGCCTTGAAGGAGTATAAGAAGCATTTAGACCAGGTTGAAAATAATTTTAGTTTTTAAATCTAGCTGGAAAGCTCTTGAATTAATATTTTTGTTTAAATTTTTTCTATTTCACTTTATTATTATTTTATTAACTATTGAAAAGCTAAAAAATTATTTCAAAATCCAACTAAAAATCTTCATAACCTTTAAACTTTTCCAAACTACTTACCACTATCCCACTCCCTCCAGTTCGCAGGAAACGTTCTGGAGATCACACCTGAGATGGAGGAAGCTGCTCTTCACATCAAAGACCGACTTCTCACTCACATCCTGCCGACCCCTGTCTCTATCACCGACTTCGGCACTGTCAAGCGGATGCCAACGGTCCTTAATCAGTCTGGAGTCTTTTTCTACAGACACTCACTCAGCAGAGTTCAACTTTCCGACGTGAGATTTAAAGATTTAATTTTATTCAAGTTAATAGTTTTTCTCTACTGAATTTTTTATATTGTATTATACTAAAAAAAGATATTAAATTCTTTTTCTAAATTATATATTTTTAATTTTCAGCTCGACGTGAGTGTCAACTGCAAGCCTCTGGAGCCAGTGTACATGAACTCGAAGAGGGGCAGAGTGTACACCCTCAAAGGTTTCCTCAGCCCCCTCGACAAAACGTTCAAAAAAATTCTTGAAAACCATCAAAACGCTACAGAGTTTCTTAAATGTGAGTCTGTCAAAAAATCTTTTCAGGATGCCATGAATTAATTTTTAAACCAAAAAAAAAATATTAAGAACAAAAAAACTCTATTAGAATCTTTTTCCAACTATTAACCCTTCAGTGATATCGTCTTTGAACGAAAGTGAAGTGAGTGAGGCTGGCATGACCATCTTTGTGCCCACTGACAAGGCTTTTGAGGGTCTGGCTGAATGGACCCTTGAAAGAATCAAGAACAACCCTCGTGGTTTGTTGTTTTGAATTTTTTTCACAATTAAAAAGTTATCAGAGGGTTTTTTGTGTTTCCAATATGAATATTTTTAATATATTCTAGTTTATTTAATTCATTCCTAGATTTTTCAAAAACAGAAAACCGTACTTTATTTTAAGTTCACACAGAAAAATATTTACAAACATCTTTTGAAACAACAATATTCATTGCTCCTACGCCTTCCACGCCTAACCTTTTCTTCTTTTCTCTATCAACCCTTCAAGTCGTTCTCGATAGCCTGAGTGCCAAGTACCCCTTGTGTCCACACCAATTTGAGAGCGTCACCGCCATTAAGTCCCTCAGTGGAGACTTCATCAATATTTCCAAGCAAGATGACGCTATCAAGGTAACTAATTTAAATTATTCAAGAAAGTATATTTGATTTTTACGTTTATTTTATTCATTTTAATCATTTTAAAATGTATCAATTATTTAAAGTTTGATTTTATGAATCAAGTTCAACAGAGGTGTGCTAGAAGGACAGGAAACAGTATCGTCTGAAGGCACAATCATCTACTTCGTCGACTCCTTCCCTAGCTCCCTGCCTCGTCAGTTGTTTCTTCTGACTTTGCAGCTTGACAATTTTTGCGTTTTATTTTTAAATTTTACATTGATTTTTATTTCAATTAGTCAAAAAACAGCAAAATAAATAAATAAATTCAATAAATTTCACTTTATAATAAACTATTATTAAGCCTTTGATTTGATGTCTATTTATTACGCGATAAAAACATATTTGTATATACATTTGTATATATATTTGTATATACATGTTCTATAACTAGTCAGCGAAAATAAAATTCATAACATCATCAAAGTGCTGCCCCCTGTGGAACTGGTGGAAGAAATTGGAGCTTCAAAGTTTGCTGATTTGCTGGAGAAAAATAACTTCCAGGAGTCGATTGGTTCACAAGGGCATTTATCGCTTGTGGTGCCTTCGAACAAGGCTCTAGAGGTTTGTGTGGTAACTACCCTATGCATGCTATGTAACAAAAATTCAAATTATTTTTCAAACATTTTTTTGATCACTAGAGGTCATATCACTTGAAGAACATTTGAGTCAGTGAAGTTAATCACTAGTTTGAAGATGCTGCATAAGCTGAAAACTTACTATTGATATTTGTAACACAACCCTAAGGAGTTGAAGGAAACTGATGACGAAGCGAAAATGCTGAAGTATCACACTATTGTCTCTGGCCTTGATGAGTCGGGTCTTTTGGAAACCGCGGACGGAGAGAAAATCTTTTACAAAAGATACTTGGTAGAATTAATTTAAGAAGTATTATGCTACTTAATTTTATTTATTGAAAAATAAATTCATTGTTTTTACTTTGAATTATTAATAGTACTTTAAATTTAAACCTAAAATAATCTTCAACAGCTAAGAGGTCAGATGAAGAAGCTGATGCAGTGCGTGCCAGTGAAAGAATTCAAAACTGCGCTAGGAATCACGCTCTTCAGCTCAGAGAAGGTTCGAAATAGAAAAAAAAACTTTTTATGTGCTTAGAATTGAGAATTAACAAAAAGAAATGCCAATTTTTTGTGCGAAATGAATTTACAAACTTATGCAAAACTGCACTCAGATTCTGGCAAGAACGGAAGGAACACTGCTGGAGATACTGGAAAAAGAAGAAAAATTCTCAATGTTTTTGGAGTTGGTGCAACTGGCGGAGATGGACAAGGTGCTAGCCTCAAGTGAACACCGATTGACTCTTCTGGCCGTCGATAACCAGGTGAGGGCATTGAACGCTCGAATGAATGCTTGCTGTTTATGCTTGAATATTATTTAAAATTATCTTTATATTTAATTATAAATATAATTAACTTATTATTATTATTATCATTATCAGTAGATTATTTTAATTATCGTCATTATTGATTACCAACGCTTGCTTGACATTACCCGTTAATTTAACGGGTCAAGGGAGCTATGTAAAGCATATTCATCCACCTGAGGACAAAATCAATTAATTATCATAACTATTTCAAGAAGTTTTTCTTTCATCTTTTCTGCATCAGCTGGCTCGGTGTGTAGCTTAGGAAAACTCATTACTTTGCCTTATTGTGCCTGTATCGCCCTATATAATTTAATCATTTTCAATAAGAATTTTAAGACATCAAAACGAAATATTTGAAGTTTTGGGGTTTAAGGGGGTTTATGTTTTATTTTTTATGTATATATTTATTTACAACTTTTAAAGAACAAAATATTTATTTTTGAAAAAAAAAATAAATTTATAATTAACCAGTTCAAACGCATTATTAAAAAGGTATTTTCTGAGATGGAAGCAAGCAGTCTAGAAAGACTGAAGAGAAGCAAGCGGATGGCCAGGAGAGTCATCATGGACCACATTATCAATAGTGATCATTCCTTTTCTTTAAAAGAATAATAATGAATAATTTAAATAATCAAAACAAATTTATTTACATTTTAAAATTAACTAATTAGATTAATTGAGTTTTAGATTAATTCTATTCGTGTAATTTAAGTGCGCACAACCTAAAAACGTTATCACCAAACCACCAATCGAAACAACAACCACTCGACCACACCACAGGCGACTTCTGCAGCAACGACCCATCAGACCAGTTCGTCATGCCAGTGCCGACGCACGGACATCGCTTCGTCAACTGGGTGGCCTCGAGGGGGGAAGTCAAGGTGGCGGGAATTGCCTTGAAGAGGGCGGAGAGTGATAGGATGGCGTCCAATGGGATACTGCATGTGATCGATGGACTCATGGTCCATTCATTCTCGCCCACCGTTCACTTCACGTTCTTCGAAGTTTGAGTCGTGTTGGTGGGGAATTTATCGTGGAAATGAAGAAAACTCTGTTGGATGGTTATGTGAAACTTGAGAGAAAACTTACGAAACATTGAATTTTCAAATGACTCTTACTATACTTTAAGCTTTTGGCTTTTAAAATTAGTAGAACAAAAATCTGATAAATATTTTAAATTTGAATTCAATGCCTTCCCTATGATTTAATGCTTTGGCGTATTTACAATTTGAATGTTTCTATGAAACATTCTAAAACTTTATATTACGAAAATACTGTTACACAATTTGCTTCATTTTTTAATTCATTTGATGTTTGAACTGGATAAGAACTTAAATAAACCAAAACAAAAAGAAAAATGATAACATTCAATAAACATAAAATTATTTAAAATTAAAATATATATATATCAGAAACCAATATTATAAATCAATAATATAGTTTTTTCATGCAAATTTTAAAAACATGCTTTAAAAAGTATATTATGCGGTTAAACATTTAATAACATAAATTAGACTTAAGATCTAAAGGACCCCGGTTCAATAGACATCCCAATTCATTTGGGACACTTCAGACAATAAGCTGAGAAAAGTCTGATATTTTGACTCCTTTCTGAGTAAGTAAGCCATCGATAAGCTGTCTAAATACTTCTAATATACGTACGCTGTATTCTCACTAAATACTTCTAATATACCGTGTATTAAAATATTATTCTATAATTATTATAAACTTAATATTTATACGTTGTATGCTTCCAATATACTCACTGAAACTTCCAAATGTTCTCCACACAAGGACTTAAGCGAGTAGCACGTCTCAGCACTCACTCAAGCCCGACCGATGAACTTGAAGCGTGACCCTGGGTGGACGCATCTTTAGTGGATTTGATTGTTTTACTTTATTCTATTGCAATTATTTAAACAAAAAATTGATTGCTTTATTTTATTATCTTGTATTTAATCTTCATTTTTAATTTAATTGTTTAACTTTATTCTATTGTAATTGTGTTTTAGTATAACCTATACTTATAAACTTAATCATCTTATGTTTTTTGTGTTTATTTCACATATTAAAAATCTTGTAAAAAAAGGAAAACTCAGTTATAAAGATATAACAGCTTGAAGGATCCTTTGACAAAACGCCAGCGGTCCCTAAGCCTTGTCTTGTATATAATCCAACACTGATTGACCAATAAAATAATTTCCTAGATTACTCAAACCATTAGTACTAGTACAGTGGTCCAGAAGGGCAAGTGTGAAATGGGTGGAGAAAGATCTATGATGACAATTGAAAATTCAGTTGAGCAAATCAAAACTCGTTTGTCATTAAAACCTCAAATAATTTTTCTGTTTTGTATTAATCTCGATTATAACTTTTTAAAGTTTTTTAGGTCTATTCAATTCAATTTCAATTCAAAAAATACATTAATAAATAATATTTATGAGAAAACAAAGCTGTTTAACCAACTTACTGAATTTATTATAACAATGGCATATGTTGTTATCATATATTTATTTATAAATTCTTTAAATTTTATTCCTAATTGATAATTATAAATATATATTGCTAAGTGATAAATAAATTTTCTTCATTGATAATTGGTAATTATAAAATTAGTTGAACACTGCAGAATCTATACAGATTGATTGATTACTTGAGCAATGCATCATTTAGACAGTTATAGACTTTGTTTTCATTGAAGTTTTCTCGTACAAAGCGCAAATAAGAACAATATAAATTATGTGCATTCATTAAATTTTAAAATCAGATAGTGAAAAAATATAATTTCCCATACAAGATGTATTGGTTATTTGAAAAGTATCGATGTAAAAGTTCGATAAAAATAATTTTAATCATCACATTTTTAAAAACATTTTTTAAATAGTGAACACTTTAATTTTTCCTAAACTAAGTCAACAATTGAATCACATAAAATTTCAAAAATCTCATTTATAACCATTTATTTTTTCTTTAGGTTCAAAACATAATCAATGCTACACAAAATTAAGGCAAAAACATTTCTTATTCGATCAAAGGAATAAAATTTTAAAAAACGCGTAAAACTAAATTTATCTAATCGATAATCGGCCCGAGTCAACGGTTAGTTCATCGCGAAGACATTTATTAATGAAGCCACCAAACTCTCCTATGCGCTTAATCATCTGCCAATCATCCTCCTATACAAGACAGTTTCCATTCAAACGACAAGACTTCTTATCGTTCATCACTCGGTTCAATGGCTGAACGACTTCACAGCGACTCGGCCATAACTTCAAAGGAGCTCCTGACTTGATCTTTTTGTTGGGACAATATTGTCTTGACTTGTTCGTTTCAAGTTAATCAATCAAAGAGGTGGAGTCTAATTAATGACAGGGTGTGTGCAAAGTAAATAAATGATTATGATTGGAGAAGAAGAATGTCAAAGATAAATTTGTATCGTCTATATAACTGTATTCTTTTCGCTATTATAAAGAGTAATGACATAATACAATTTTAACAAAAATTATAAATATTAAAAGTAATAAATTTATTTTGATTCATTGAGGAAATTTACAAATATTTGTGATTCTATAAGTAGACAGTGGGGCTTATGTAAATTTGAAACAATTCTTTTGGAAATGTCGGCAAACAACTCAAACTTACTTTCTTACAGCTGCAGTTTAGAAAAAAATTTCTTTTCAGGAGCTTTAAACAACTTCATGCAAAGCCAAGTAACGCAAGGACTTTTCCACAACACCCATGCCTACAGCAACAACATCTACAACAACTTCAACAACAACAATAATGAGAAGAAAAACATTCCAGAAACTGAATTTTTCTACGGCTCTTTTGACTCTTACTCTGACAACAGTTCCATCAACACACAGGATCTTGAATGTTCTTACTCACAACCTCCATTCAAAAACCCACAAGAAAACTTTGCTTTCTTTAACGAATCGTTCTATATTTTCCCCAGCCCCAATAATTGTAACGCAACATCAAACACCGCAGCTAACACACAAAACTACGAAATAACTGGTGCATGCCAGAGAAGTATGATTAGTAAAGATGGTGACCTCAAAACATTCAGAAACCAAAATTTTTCCAGTTGCTTAGGACGTAGTGGAACTCACACCAATCTCAGCACACCTGAGAAATCATTGGAGACTCATCCTTCTAATGCCCTCAATGGAACTTGGGACACCATAAAATGGCCCACTAAAAAGAATTCTACAAAAAGTCATTACAAAAAAAAAGAAAATGAATCAGAAATAACAGTATCCAATAGCAATTTACTCCAAACAAGCAAGCATCACAGAAAAAAAAGAAAGATCAACGAGTCTCAGAGGAGAGCCGCCAACCAGCGCGAACGGAAGCGAATGAACAAACTGAACAATGCCTTCGACGAACTGTGGAACAAAATGCCTGTCCACACCTTCGGCAACATGTCCAGTCATTTGAGTCACCACCTCAAGATGTCCCGAGTGTTCATTCTCAAATCAGCCCTCAATTACATCGATTACCTCACTAAAGAGCTCCAAAAATGAAATTTATTTTATTTTTAATATCTGACACAAATATGGCATAAAACACAAAGTCTCAGAACATTTAACCTTTTAGGACCCATCATTTTTGGATAACTTTATTTATAACTAGCATAAGATTTTGGTTTTTGCGTTATTTAGCAACTTTTTGTAATGTATATCGACATTTACCTTAGATAATCGACAAAATTATTATTCAGTTCATTCAATTAAACTGTCATAGCTTTATAAAAAAATGAATTTATAAACTCATATGTTGTAATAACTTTCACTTATGTTCGAATATAAACAACTGTAAATATTTTTTTTATAATTTTATACTTTTTTTACAAATAAGATACGAAAAATAATTTAAATATATACAAATTATTTATTTTTATTTCTAATTCCTAATTCAGCGCTCCATATCATTTTTAAAAGAATATTTTTGGCATACCCCACATTCATTTTAAAAGATGTTTAAAGCTTCCTGAATTAAAGTTTAAAAAGTGAAATGAGTAGAATATATACGAATAATAAACTATCAAACTTGAAATTAATTCATTTGAATTATGCAAACATTTTGAACTTAAAAGAGACTCAACAAGGAAGTGGAGCTTTGATCGAGGCTGTAGTCACAAATCGCCATCGATACAGCATAACTGACAAGACAAACAATAAATATAATTATTATTTATTTGAATTAAAAGTCGAAAAATGCCACAAAAGAGTTTTCAAAGACGAACAAGAAGTAGAGCCTAACTTTAGTGCAACCGAAAAAGTCAGAACAGGATATTTGAATTCAGCTTATAAAACATGCAATAAAGGAAAGTCAGATGTTTTGTCGATTGAAGAATTGAAGAAATTAACTCAAAATCACAGTTTGTTAAACTTGATTATAGATCACAATAAATTGCTGAGAAATGAAATATGCTTGCTGATTGCAGATAATCTATTAAACCATCTCGAGATTTCTAATGGTGACCATATAAGGGTGAAAACAAGTGGTGATGGGCCTTTTGTTGAAAGTTTGGGAAGGATAGACCAGTCGACTGTCGCAATGTGCAACTACGCTGGTGATGATGACAGTTCGTGGGTTGACAAGATGGTGAAGGTTAACTCTGAACTGGCTTCTGCTGATACTTTGACGAATGTTCAAAAGGAAAATGATGCAGTTGCAGAAGACGAATGGGATGATTAATTGAATTGATTTGCTTCAACACTGTTTCTTAGTTAAAATAAAAACAAAATTTTATTATTATTATTTCGTTTTGTTCAATAATAGTTTTCATTTCAGAATGGTATTGCAAGTTAAATTACGTAAAAAAAACTAAACACCTTTGCTCTGTTTGGTCAATGTTATAAATTATCGTTACAAAGCCGTATCGAAACGTATAATTGGTAAAAATAAAAAGCAAACTATTGAATAATCAAAATGGATTTTCAACATAGAGCTGGCGGCAAAACTGGTGTTGGTGGAGTAGCATCCACTTCTGATACTAATCGTGACCGGAGGGAACGATTGAGACAATTGGCATTAGAAACAATTGATCTCAACAAGGCAAGAACATGAAAGACATAGTATTTTAATTGAATAACTTTTTGAATTGTATAATTAATTTTTTAAACTAAATTTTTATAATCTTTTTCGCAGGACCCTTATTTTATGAAAAACCATCTTGGCTCATATGAATGCAAGCTTTGTTTGACACTCCACAATAATGAAGTAATTTATTTACATTTTGTAAAGTTATTTTTCATAAATTACATCGATTTCATGTAACAATGTCTTTTTCAAGGGAAGCTATTTGGCTCATACACAAGGAAAGAAACATCAAGCAAACTTGTTAGTATTTGATCATAAAAATTTAAGATCAAATATTAAGACTTAAATATTATAAGAAAAATGCGTTATTTTTATATAATCATATCTAATGCAATCTCCATCAAGGCCTCTCTTTAAAAGATTTTAAAAGAGAGTTTGGGTTTGGAGAGATAGTAAAACTGTTGTGTTTTTATAAAGTTTTTGAGCTTCCCTCAAAGTTACTTTAAAAACCCAATATACATTAAAATATGTTTTTCAATGTTTCATAAATTTAAAAAAAGCTCTTTATATAAATATTGTTGAAGTTAGAAAACTTAAAATATGTTTAAACAAAATCTTATTTTTCCAACATTGAGATAAAAAATAAGATCTTATTTTTCCACCATTGAGAAAATAAATAAGATTTTATGTATCAGTATTATTAAATCTAAATTCATGTCTTCATTAAATTCATGATTTTCTATCATAAACCAGCTAGAGAGAGTTTCAACCCCCTACACAAGTACCACCCCAACCACCACCACCACCACAGGGCTCAGAGGGCTGCCAAGGAGGCGAAGGACACTCCCACTCAACCAGCCCCTGAGAAGGCGCGAATCGACGTGCGCAAGTTTGTCAAAATTGGTCGTCCAGGTTACAAAGTAACCAAACAACGCGACCCTGAAACAGCCCAACAGAGCCTCTTGTTCCAAGTAGGGTCTTGGGAGAGTTTTTTCAAAGCAAATATCCTTGTTTGTTTATAGTTGTCTAGTGTCATCAGTTTGAAGTATCGGAATGTCATATCATGTATGTCATTTAAACATTTTTTTAAATCCCAACTTTCCAAAATCAAGAGTACAAACCTCAAAGCAACACACAACTCTAGCACCCCATCATCAGATCGACTACCCCGAAATCGTGGACACCATCCAGCCGAAACACCGCTTCATGTCGGCGTACGAGCAACGGCAGGAGCCACCAGACCGCAAGTGGCAGTATCTGCTCTTCGCCGCCGAGCCGTACGAGACGATCTCCTTCAAGGTGGTGGTGCTTGTGGTGGTGGTGGTTGTGTGCTGCTTGTGGTGGTGGTAGTTGGTGGTGCTGCTTGTGGTGGTTGTAATGGTGGTGGTTGTGATGGTTGTTATCTTTGCGATTGGGTAGGTTCTGTTGGAAGAATGACGTTTAGAGTTAGGGTTCATATGATACTTATGGTGCTGATAGTGTTAGTGCTTCTGATGATGATGGTAATGACGATGGTGTGCTCGACAGATTCCGAGCAGGGAGGTGGACAAGGAGGCGAAGAAGTTCTGGACGCACTGGAACAAAGAAACCAAGCAGGTTGCATACACTGGAGGATTATTTCTTCGTGATCTTTAATTGGCGTTAAGACTAATTTGTTTTTCATAATTGATACCAATTAATTAATTTTTCAATTAACAAATTCTCGAATCAACACCACAGTTTTTCCTTCAATTCGCTTTCAAGATCGACAAGCCGGTCTCTGCAAGTCAGCCCCCCAAGAACCCTCCATCCAGCCAGACCCTGCCCACCCCTTCGTCTGCCCAACAAGCACCACAAAGCAATGGCACTTCATCCCTAGCACCTCCACCCCCCAACTTCAACCTACCCCCTCCCCACTCTAACCTCCCACCACCACCACCCCCTCCCACTATGTGAGGGTGAATAGACTGAACGTTATTGAATAGCCTATCTTCTATGTGTTGAACTTATTTTTTTATTTTAATTAATTCCTAATTAAAACCGTTATTTCTTTAATTACTCATTTAATAATATAATAACAACATTGACGAGCATTAATATAGTGAAGTGAGAAAATCTTGTTCGTAATTATTTAAAATAAATAACCCTTTAGGATGCAACATTGAATATTTTTAATCTTTTTATAAACCTAATTCAATATCAGCTGACGACACAACGACTTGCACTGTTTCCAGCTTCTTGAAGGTCGTTGTAGTTGGTGGTGAGATTGGCAGGAATTGGTTGGTTCCACTCTGGGGGCGGTTCAGTCCTGTACTGCCAGACGTCATTGTTCTTTATGCTTTCAATCCTCTTTTGCCTCCTTTCTAGCTCATGAGTTATTATTGGAGCCTGTGTGTGTGTGTGTGTGGGTGTGTCTGACTAAATTAAATTGAAATATTATAAATGGAGATTATTTAAACAAATGGTAACCAACTAAATGTTTGAGCTCTTTAGTTTTTTCGTATTGAGTGCAGTTTGTGAAGTCCTGTTTCCATTGCCAGCACTCACTCACTTCACCACTCAAGTACTGCTGGTGGAACCTCCCTTTCATACCTGCATATGAATAAATGAAAAATTATTTTAATTTTATAATCAAAAGTATTAAATTTTTTTCATAAATGGAATATAAAGGCATGTTAAGTTTGCATATGTATATTTGAACACTTGAGTTCTTGTACAATACAGAAGGTAATTAAAATGGTTATTTACTTGTGCATTCTTTGTATTCTTCGTTATAGATTTTGCATGGCCTGACCTTAAGTGAATGAATTTATGCAAAATGAGGTATTATAACTAAATGAATTTGTACAAATATTAAATATTAGTATGACCTTTAGTAAAGGTCCTTTACACTGTTGCAGATAATTCATAGAGAAACAAAAATAAATACCTACCATCCAAATATGATCTTCAATGAACTGTTGATCTATCTTTTGTGGAAATTCGCTCCCTGACATTACAAACAAGTTTGGCACAAGTTTTGTTAATTACATTTAAATTTTAAAGTTAACCTCAGTTTAACTTTTAATCATACCTACATACAAACTTTTTATCTTAAAAAACTTTTTTCATAATAAAAAATTATTTTTTAAATATAAAAAAAATAAACATGTATTTGTTCAAAAAAAGGTATAAAAAGCAAAGCAAATGTAATACAAAAGTCCACTTTTAAAAAGTTATTTTTATGACTTTCTACATGCAGTCAAAATACTTTTATGAGAAAAATGAATATAACATTTAAATTACTGCGATCAAAAAATTTAAAAACAAGTTTTTCAATATATAAACTTAATTCTCGGCCTTTATCATGTACACTCAAATGTCTAAACTCTAATGATGGGAACAGGGATAAGGTTGACTTCAACAGCATCATCCAACCTCTCAGTGTTAAACCATGCAATGATCCAGACGGAATAAACGTGGGAGATGAGCTGGTTGGAAACATTTCCAAGGGTAAATCTTTCATATATATGATAATGCTTAATTATATTAAATGTCACCCATCATTAATCCAATTTTTCTGATCAATCCTTAAAATTCTTTTTAAATTGCAGATAAACTGTTAAAATTGTTGAATAGTTTTTCTGCAAGAACTGAAGTCAGAGAATTGGCAAATGAAGTTGGATTGGACAGTAAGCTGACTTTCTGAATAGACATAAATTTTCAAAGCTAAGAATATTCAGCCTAGCTTTTTCCAATCATTGATGCAAATTAACAAAATGTTTCTATTTTATTTTCGATGATATACAAACCATCCATATCAACCCACAGGCAATCTATTCCATAAGGCGTTCATCAGCTTCAGACGCTTCTGTATGGAGTCTGATCCTCTGCCCACCGACCTGCACGTCATCGTCAAGGACATCATCAATGAGGCAGGTGAGAAACTTGACTTCAATGTTGACCCTGTTATTCCCAAAGTCATTTTTTATAATTTAGCAATACTATGAAAATTCTGGTAGGGTTAAGTTTGTAAAAAATTAAAACTTGACATGTCTTGAATGTAAAACGTTGGGACATCTGGGTTAACATCATAATTAATTTACAGTAAGTAAATTCTCACATAACCGATAAAGCCTCTAAACCACTAATATTACTTTTCAATTTCACTCACTACTTAGCAATACTCAAACAAGCAGCACTCTCAAACGACATCACAGGCCACGTCGACGACATCTACCCGTACTTTCTGCGACACTGCAAGGTGATGTACCCGCACCTCGACTGCATGGACGACCTGCGCAAGATCAGTGACTTGAGACAGCCCGCCAATTGGTTGGGAGAATTTCGAGGGCGGTTTCAAGTACTAAAGGATAATTCAGACATCTTTGAGGAGAAAAAATTCTCAACATTTAAGCACAATTAATTCACTTTACACTTCCAACCACACATCCAGCGACACATTCAGCCTCACATCTAACCACGCCCAAACTTCCCCCCCCCCCTTCCTCGCCCAATCCAGGTATCCAGAGGCGAGGGCACTGCAGCGCAAGGTGATCTACCACGCAGGTCCAACGAACAGCGGCAAGACTTACCACGCCATGGAGAGGTTCTACACGGCGAAGACTGGCGTTTACTGCGGGCCCCTGAGGATGCTTGCTTCGGAGATATTCAAGAAGTCGAATCTAGCTGTATGTAGGTTGATGGGTGTTTTGGTGGGTTGGTGTTATGGTTTAGAGTGTTTTAGGCGGGTTTTTGGGTTGGTGTGCTCTCCATTTGTGCTTTGGATTAGTTAATCAACCAATCATTTTCTTCAACAATCAAGGATCAATTTCTAAACTAATAACTTAATCATCCATCTTTCAAATCTACTAAAATCCCACTATCTACAATCCATAGCCACCCTCAAATCCATTCAGCACAATCCCCTCCCCCCCCCATCCCTCCATCTAGCACACCAATCCACCCACCACCACAGGGCACAGTATGCGACTTGATCACAGGCGAGGAACGCCACTACATGTCAGCTGACTGCACACCGTCGAACCACGTGGCGTGCACTGTCGAGATGACGAACATCAACCAGCCCTGTTCGTTCTTTGTGGTGTCTCACTTTCGCATGCATGCTTGCAGCTTATAGAGCTATTTGATTGGAAATTAGTTTTAATAATTATTTAATTAAAATTGGAGACTGGTTGAAATGTCTAAATTCAAAAATATAAAACTATTTTAAATAATAATAATATTTTTTTAAATAACAATAAATCCTTGAACGCACCCACAGACGAGGTGGCAGTCATAGATGAGATTCAAATGATGAGAGATGTGCAGAGAGGCTGGGCGTGGACACGGGCCCTCCTAGGTGCCTACTACTACTACTACTACTTCTACTACTACTACTACTACTGCTGCTACTACTACTACTACTATTACTACTACTACAACTACTACTACTACTACTGCTACTACTACTACTACTACTACTACTACTACTACTACTACTACTACTACTACTACTACTACTACTACTATTACTAGTACTACTTCTACTACTGCTACTACTACTACTACTACTATTACTAGTACTACTTCTACTACTGCTACTACTACTACTACTACTACTACTACTACTACTACTACTACTACTACTACTACTACTACTACTACTACTACTACTACTACTACTACTATTACTAGTACTACTTCTACTACTGCTACTACTGCTACTACTACTACTACTACTACTACTACTACTACTACTTTTACTACTACTACTACTACTACTACTACTACTACTACTACTACTACTACTACTACTACTACTATTACTAGTACTACTTCTACTACTGCTACTACTACTACTACTACTACTACTACTACTACTACCACTACTACTACTATCGCTACTACTACTACAACTACCAATACCACTACTACTACTACCACTACCACCACTACTATTATCATCCCAGGCACATGCGCACAAGAGATTCACCTATGTGGGGAGGAGTCAGGTATTGACATGATTAGAGACATCACCATGACGACTGGGGATGTGTTCGAGGTTCGGAGGTACAAAAGACTCACGAACCTCAAAGTGCTCAATAGGGGCATAGGTGGGTTTGTTTTCTTGGTTGGTTGGGTGGTTAGTTATGAGGGTTGTTGTTAAATAGTTTATTGGTTGAGTGGTTGTTGGTGATTTGATGGTTTGATGGATGGTTATGTTTTTGGATCGTTTGGTGCATGTTGGGTGGTCAGATGGTTGGGTGGTTAGATAGTTGAGTGGTTGGGTAATTAGAAGGGTTGTTGTTGGGGGGGGGCTTATGAGAAAGGAGGTGGTTGTTCTATGGTAGTTAGGTGATAAATGGACGTCAGATACTAGGTGTCATTACGTGGTAATCATCATCTCTAACAACTACTACTACCAACCCCCACACTTCCACCACAGACAACTTTGAAAACGTCAATGCTGGCGACTGCATAGTGTGTTTTAACAAGCAGGACATCTATCATTGCTCCCGCCAGCTGGAGAAGAGGGGTGTCGAGGTGGCTGTCATATATGGAACCCTGCCCCCTGGTTGGTGGTTTTAGGGGATGTGAGGGGGTGGTTAGGAGGATGGAAGGGGGGGTAGGGGGGTTTGGTTGGTTGTTAGTGATAGCGTTGGGTCGCTGTGGTGTGGGAGAGAAGGATGTTGTAGTGGTAGTTAAACTAAACCACTTTAAATCTTAAAAGTGAAATTATAAAAATTATTTAATGGAAGTATGGAGAAAAAAAATATATATATATTTGAGCCCTCAGTCACATCCCCAAGGAACGAAGCTCGCACAGGCAGAAAAGTTCAACAACTCGCAAAACAGATGCAACGTCATGGTTGCTACGGACGCTGTTGGCATGGGAATTAACCTGTGAGTGGTGGAAGGAGGAGGAGGAGATGGTGGAGGAAAAAGAGGAGGAGGATGGGGATAAGGTGGTGGAGGAAAAGGAGGAGGAGGAAGAGGCGGAGAATAAGATTTTGCATAGATATAATTGATAGACTATAATGGCATGATGGAATAAAGATATAGACCACCACTCCACAACTCCACCACCACTCCACAACTCCACCACTACCACGACAACCACCACAGCAACATAAAGAGAGTTATCTTTTACTCGTTGATGAAGCCGCATCTGAACCAGGATGGAGAGAAGGACATGAACCTCATCACTCCATCCACCGCTCTCCAGATCGCAGGGAGGGCCGGAAGGTTGTGTTTACCTTCATTTATTCATTCATTTATTATTATTCTTATTAGTCTCATTATTAAATTGTTCATAACCAAGTGGTCTTGAAGCTCGCCCGGGTTTACGCCGCGTTAATAAAATTTTTCGTTGTATTATTTTTTTATATGTGGTGATATAAAGTGAAGTGGAAAGGGGAGGGGGGGTTGTGGAGAGACAACCACCACCAACACCAGCAGCACCACTAAAACAACATCACAGATTCAGCACCGAGTATGCGGAAGGTGAAGTGACCACGTTCAGATCGCAAGACCTCCATCTCCTCAGGAAGATACTCAAGACACCTGTGGAGCCCATCCAGGTGTGATGATGTTGCTGAATGTGATGGTGATGGTGATGGTGATGATTGTGGTGTGGTGATGGTGAAGATTGTGGTGAGGATGGTGATGATGATGATGACGATGATGAGGGTGGTGGTGGTGATGATGAAGATGGTAGTGGTAATGTTGATGATGGCTATAGACTGTTAGGGATGGTTGGAGTGCTGGTAGTGTTACTGTTCATGGGGTGGTGACTCGGTCATTAGGCCAAATAAATGGCTTTTTCTCTTCCTTTTCTCAACAATCATCAGCAAGCTGGCCTGCATCCAACCTCGGAGCAGATTGAACTGTTCGCCTTTCATCTGCCTAAGGCCTCCCTCACCAACCTCATTGTAATGTGCCCTTCTTCTTTGTTTTGTTTGTGTGTCCATTGCTGTTATCTTGTTTTGGGTCTTTGTAGGTGGTTTGAAGCTTTAGATTTCGAAGTAGTTAAGGGCTGATCTTCTTGATTTTAGTTGCATTAAATCAAGCACACGACGAAAACATGTTGAATTAAATCCTTACCCAATCCACTTCACCACAACCCGTTCCACCAAGCCATCGCCCATTTCACATTATAACCCACCCCGTACCACCTCAACCTACAACCGTTCCACCACCACCACCATCGCCCCTCCCCAGGAGATCTTCGTGAACCTCTGCCAGGTGGACAACGACAAGTACTTCATGTGCAACCTCGACGACTTCAAGTTCCTGGCCGACATGATCGAGCACGTGCCGCTCGAACTGAAGACTCGCTACGCCTTTTGCTGCGCGCCCATCCCCAAGAAACAGCCCTTCGTCTGCGCTAACTTTCTCAAGGTTTGGTCTCTCAACCTCGGGCTTGTATTGCTTGATGGATGGATGGGTGGTAAGGGTGGGAGGCGCGGTTGGCATTTGTATTCTTTTTTGTATCACAACCACGCCATCACCATGATGGTTGGTGTGAGGGATGCTTGATGTTGTTACAATTCAAAAAAAATCACCATTACACTATCACCACGTCCAAATTACTACGACGACACCACTTCCGCATATCATCGACACCGACGTTACTACGGCGACACCACTTCCACATATCATCGACACCGACGTTACTACGGCGACTTCGCATCCACCACAACAGTTCGCCAGACAGTACAGCAGGGGACAAGCCTTGACGATGGAGTGGCTCTGTAGGCAAATTGGCTGGCCCTTCAAGCCCCCACAGGTCTTGTTTTAGCATCAAAATGTATTTTATTTAACAATTATTATAAATTAAATAAATTTATAAAATGAATTTAATTGTTATTGTTACTTTTTTATTTTATTTTAATTTATTTAGATTCTCAATTAAAGCGTTTAATTTAATTTTTTTACTATGAATACTTTTTCTTAAATGCGTTTCATGGTATATTTACCCATAATTACTTTATTTTAAATATAAAATATATATTAAACTATATTCATTTTTGATTATTATCAGTTAATTATTTATTTAATTTTTCTAATTTTTCTGAAGATTAAATTATAATATTCATCAAAGAGTGAGTCTCCCCATTGTCTCCCATAGAATAATGTAAACCATATATAATTGTTTGTTTTTATTGGTGTTATTTTTATTTACTATTATTATTTCATTTTTGAAATAATGCTGAGACTTTAATTTTTTAAAAATTTAAAAATTTTTAAATTATTATTTATAACTTCTATTAATTATTTATTTAAATAAATACACTTTGTATTCAAAACTCTATTGTTATCCCATATAATTTCTATAGTTATTCTTCATTAAAAAGATAAATAAATAATAAAATATTTTACAAAATATCAACTCAAAATAGGTTATTATTGCGCTTTAAATGAAATGAAATTTAATGAATGGATCCCATAAATTATACGATCTTTCAAAGACATGGCTGCCAACCCACCATAGGTGGTGATGGACTTGGTGCATTTGGAAGGGGTCTTTGACGTTCTCGATCTCTACCTGTGGCTCAGGTGCTGTGGTCAGGGTGGTAGTGGTAGGTATGGTAGGAGCGCTTTCATACCGTCCAACCATCATTTCATTCATTCACCACCCATGAACTTACCCAATTAAACAACCCAGTCAACCCATGAACCCAACCAACACCCAATTCACCCACCCACCCACCAACTCTCCCACTGACCAACTCACCCACCCACCAACCCTCCCAACCCACCAACCCATCCAACCACCTGACAGCTACCCATCCAACCACCTGACAGCTACCCATCCAACCACCTGACAGCTACCCATCCAACCACCTGACAGCTACCCATCCAACCATCTGACACCAACCCATCCAACCACCTGACAGCTACCCATCCAACCACCTGACAGCTACCCATCCAACCACCTGACAGCTACCCATCCAACCATCTGACACCAACCCATCCAACCACCTGACAGCTACCCATCCAACCACCTGACAGCTACCCATCCAACCACCTGACAGCTACCCATCCAACCATCTGACAGCTACCCATCCAACCACCTGACAGCTACCCATCCAACCACCTGACAGCTACCCATCCAACCACCTGACAGCTACCCATCCAACCACCTGACAGCTACCCATCCAACCACCTGACAGCTACCGCTTTCCTTCCATGTTCCCTGACGTCGACGCAGTCAGGGACATGCAACGAGAACTGGATCACGTGATTCAAGCAGGAGTCGCTAGTATTGTCAGGTCGGGATTGAGCTCTAATCATCATCATCAGTTTCATAACCATCATCATAACCATCATCATCATCATCGTCATCATCATCATCATCATCATCATCATCATCATCATCGTCATCATCATCATCATCATCATCATCATCATCATCATCATCATCATCGCATAGACTGCTTCAGAACTCGGAAGGCGGAGTGAGTGACAACGAGGACGAGTTCGAGATCGCCTCCAAGTGGCAAAGGTGCGCTTGTCTTTTGTGCGGTCGCTTCGCATGCTCGCTCGTGGGGCGATAGTAATTTATCGTTTTTCGTTTTCATGATCATCGTCATCATCGTCGTCATCGTCATCGTCATCGTCGTTATCATCATTATCGTCGTCATCGTCATCGTCATCGTCGTTATCATCATTATCGTCGTCATCGTCATCGTCATCGTCGTTATCATCATCATCGTCGTCATCATCGTCGTCGTCAATCATCTCAACCACCACCATCACCACTAATACTACTAGCACCAAAACCACTGAAACCACAACACAGAAGCCACTCCAACAAGACTCTTCCTGCTACAGACGCCAAGCACTCTCTCACCTCCAGGTACTCAAGCAACACACTCCACAAACACCCTTGCACACACCAAACCTTCAAGCCCGTCATACACATGCACTATCAGCAGCTCCATGAAATACTCCATCAGCTGTTAGACGAAATGCACCACGCTGAAACATCATTCCTGGAAATAATCAGCATCTTCAACGGAGCATGTCTTTCTAATCACCCACCCCCCACCCGACCGACCGACCTGACGAAAGCCTATTCGTTGCGATTCTATACGAAGCGCCTGCCAGCCTTCCACATCGTTATTGCTATTGCAAGCAGCGCCAGCAATATCTTAGTCAGCCGTCAGAGCCAACGCTACATCTCTAATTTCCTTTTCCTAGATGAATATGGCAGACAAATAAATCGTAAATAGTAAATACTAGTATATCTTAAAACGTCTATATTTATTCTTTTTATGTTTATACCTCATAATAATTCATTTTTCTCAATAATATTTGTAATAAACTTTGAAATGTATTAATTAAATGCAATTAGAAAATATTCTATTATACCATTTATTTCTTAACTAGTCAATTATTGCAAAAATAACCTTTCTTCATTTCATCAGTACGGTACTACTTATATCTTATTCACTCTTCTATAAATAAACTATTTTATATTATTATTATTTGTATTATTATGTTTATTATAATAAAACTATTTATTGATATAATAATAATTATTATTTATAGAATAATAGTAATAATACTTTTTTTTAATTAAAAAAAACAATTTATTGGTGATTATATATGGTCGAATTGCATGCATGTTTGCATTACGGATCTGCAAAGGCTCTCGATGAGATGCTCAACAATTGAGCGTGTAGACGCCAAAAACTCCCAAGTCGAGTTTTCTCAACTCAAACTCACTCGGAATAAAGAAAGAAACAACATGCTACTGTCTTTATATCGATTTACTTATTCTAACTCTGCCGTCTTCACAAATACCTTCTCAATCAGCCCTCCATCTTCACTATCCACACCATATTCACCACTTCTTCCATCTTCTCCACCACTGCCATCACTATCACTGCCACCACCACCAATACAACCACCACCACTACAACCACCACCACTACAACCACCACCACTACAAATACCACCACTACAACCACCACCACTACAACCACCACCACTACTACCACCACTACTGCCACCACCACTACAACCACCACCACTACAACCACCACCACTACAACCACCACCACTGCAACCACCACCACTACAACCACCACCACTACAACCACCACCACTACAACCACCACCACTACAACCACCACCACTACAACCACCACCACTGCCACCAACACCACTACAACCAACACCACTACAACCACCACCACTGCAACCACCACCACTCATGCACAGATTCAAGAGCGCAGTCGACGAGAAGACTGAGTTCGACAGACGTCTGATGGCTGCCCTCAAGAACCTCAATCCTGGCCAAAAGATCGCCGATCAGTTGGTCAAGCAAGGCATCCTCAACAAGCGAGTGATGGAGCAACTGGTGAAGGAACTGAAGCTGGATCGGAAGGATGATGGAAAGAAATAGTTTCTCTTATATTCTTGGGAGGAGGGGTTGGAGAAGATTGTGTTTTTCTGATGGTGTTGTACAGATGGTTTGAAGGAAATTGAAATTGAAGGACTTTATTAGGTAATTATTTGTGAACGGTTCAAGCGAAAAAATGGCGCGGAGTAATCGTCAGAGGGTGAGAAGGAATCGACGCTTAAATAGCGAGACGACGACACGTCAGTGCAGACCATCTAAAGTGCACTCAGAACAGGCTCGCATTTCTCCTCCGAATTGCTCAAATGTTAATTCTCAGTTTACGAAATTTTTTTCCTCGATAAACAATTTTAATTTCAATTATAATTATCAATTTATTACCAACAATTTTAAATGTGTTTTTATCATTTTCTTTAATGCATTTTTAAAGAATAATAGATTGTCTGTAGAAACTTTTAAAAATATATTTTTGAATATTTATAAAAGCAAAAAATTTAGTTTGAAAAGATTGAAACTGAATAATTAAACGAATTATAAAAATTATTTTCTAATAACATCTCAAAACCTTCATAATCTCGATTGAAAAACCAAAAGCATCTTGAGCCGTTACCGCCCCATGCCTATTTTGGAGTTTTTTGGACAATTATTGACAAATCTAAAACTCTGGACCAGGGTATCCTGCTTTAGAACTCGGGTATAAACCGGTTACTCGAAAATAATCAGTAGCTGTTCGTTTAAAGTAGTGTTCACTTTAAAGTGTGCAATATTTTAAAAATTAAATATTTATTATGTTTATATAATTTTATTTAATATAATACATATACTGTGAATTTTCTGGGTACCCTAAACAATCTAAGAATTAAAATCATTAATAACTTTTTTATTATTTATTAGTTTTTAAAGAAAAAACGATTGAAATTTTTTTCTAGTTGAGTTAATGATGTTTTTGATGAGTTCTTCTCAGTATTATTCAAGTTTTTCCCGTAAATGGTCTTCAGATTAGAAACAGCTTCGTTAAATGTCTTTATTGCACAAAGTTCAATAAAGAATCATAGATTATTCAATGACACACATACATGCACACGAACATTCACACATACACATAACCTAACAAAGCGAAACAATGTTTACATGTCTTCTTTGAAGCAACAATAGATCTCTTAGTAGTTCTTACTAGCCTTAAATTGAGTTTAAATAATCATAGATGATTATAAATATTACAAGCTTATAAAATAGATATATATATATTCGTATATATACATAAATCGTAATCAAAATTTGCGCAGGAAAGAAATAATAATCGGGACAATGGCTCAACAAATGTTTGTACAATCAGCTAGGACAGCAAATGAGTGGCTCACGATCAGTTTGTTCATAACGACCAACAATTAAACGACGTCTGCCAATCTTGAACCGTTTCAACTTGAGGTATCACCACAGCCTCTTGTGTGCTCGTGTAGTGTGGTTGAATGGTCGAAAGCAGCTTGAATTTCCACATTAAACTCAAAATAACATTTTATTGCATTTGGGAAATACTCAAGAGATAATAAGAGCAATAATTAGAATAGTATTAATGCCGGTATAAACAATAGCAGTGTTGTTTAAAAACAATATTTATGCTGTTATTACTTTTGTTATTATTTATTATTATTTTTTCGTTATTACTTTACAAAAACTATTTATTGAACAAATCGTAGTAATGAAATGTGTTTGATGAGACATAATTTTGAGTACCTAATCGACCACACAACAAAATAGCACCATCAAAACCTGTAATTTATTACACAGCAATAATAAAATAAAAAAAGACAAAAATTGTATTTATTAATTAATTAATTGAATAATAAATTTAAAAAAAACATTCGAAAAGCTGACGATGAACATAATGATCCTTTTTTAAAAATATTCTTAGAAATAGTAATAATATGTCTCCTCAATTATTTGAGAGATTATTGCTGGAATTTTGCAACCTAATTTCTTAACAGTTCTTTCAAATCTTTCACTATTTTCTTTACAGAAATAATTTGAAATATCGTCTGAAAAAATTAATTTAAAATTGAGTATTTTTGAAGCGCTGAAATAATAGAAGTTAATAACTTTTCATTCCCGTGTGTATTTTTCCAATGAATAGTATGTTATTTTCATGCAAATTTAGATGGTGAAAATAGAAGTTACATTTAGGAAGTGAATTTTAACTTATATTAAATTTTGTTTAAGACTAAGATACTATTACAAAGTAAAAAAAATCAAAACGAACATGCAAGTGTTTGTCTTTTTACATTAAAAGTCTCTAGAGCCAAGAATTTATATTATAACCAAGTTGTAAACACTGTTTTAATATTTAAAAATGTATTAACTTTAAATAATGTGAAAAAATCTTTTTAAACATATTTTCAGAATATTCAAAAATTAGTCCATTAGACAAAAGTTTCTGTCACGATACACCCAGATATATCCATAAATGTTGTATAAAAAAGTAAAAAATAACACAAGGTCGACAAATGCTTTAAGAAATTCTTTATTGACTAATAATGGTGAGTTTAAATGGTATAAAGTTACTTTGCTTAAATTAAAAAATGGTTAAACTCAGTATTTGAGATAGCTCAATAAATATTTATAAATATTTAATGTTTAAAAAATAGATTTGCTTTTTAAATAAACAGTATAAATTTAGTATTACTATATAATTAAAAATTCGCTTAGAAAGAGTCAAATGATGATGGTGACCATGTAAAATTAATAATTAAAAAAAGGTAAAAACTCTTTTTAAACAGCTAAAAAAATGTTTCAAAAAGTAATTTATAAATTATCGGACAGTTTAACTTTGGAAGTTTGCGCATCAAACAATAATATTAACAACACCACCAACATTTACAACGAGTAGCAACAATTTAAGTTAGTCACCCTTGTTTAAGTGCTATTCTTACAACACAACAGCACCATGTCATTTACAACAGCAATTCTACTCAGAACAACAATTACAACGAAACTACCACAAATATGCTTCTAGGTGTTGCAACAATTAAACTGCGATTTTTATTAGTATTGCCAGTGAGAGGAGAGTGAATGTACATTGTACGTATGAGGTATATATATATATATATATATATATGTATATAGGATAATGTATATAAGATAGGCAAGAAATTGCATCTCACAAGAGAAAAGCTAGCATTAAAGCGAGCCTTTCAATTAGGGCAGACGAGTGATGCCTTTATGGCGTCACCATGGCGAAGAGTACGCAGAGCGTTCGTAAATCGAACGTTAGTTTACGCCTCGCATGCTGGGTGCTTGCGTTGTTCGTCGCACTCGTTGTGAACCTCGCAAAGAGGCTTTTCTAATGCCAGATCACCTCTCCATTAAACGGCGCGCCAACACCGCCTTTAAAAGATCTTTTTAAGTTTGCGATGCCCTCGAGTAATCAGCGAGGAAATAGTTGAGCGTTGTGCGTGACCGAGCCAGACTCATCCCTCCAAAATCGCTGGTTTTCATTTTGTTTTGCGCCTCATGAATACTCAAATAACTCTGTACATCGAGCTGTGACTTTTTTTCGTCTAAAAAGCTGATCTGAAAGGTTTATTGATGACCACGTCGAGCGTAATTTACTACAAACTAGACCACTTTCAACCACTCAAACGCAATAATCGCATTTTGCGAGATAAGCACTGAAGAAGACGTAATGCTCCACACGTCAAACTCAAACGGCAGCATCAAAAATCCACATAATTCTTTAATTATGGACTTATTTTCCCTGTTGTTGAATAAACACACACGAAAACAAAATATATGCTTTTTTAAAAACTCTCAAGAAAACTATTCCAACAATTAAGATTGCGTTATAACCATCACTATCATTATCATCACCCTCATCCTCATCTTCACACCATCACCAATATCCTAAAAATCGTCTTTATTTAAAATTGTATTAATATTAAAAACCTTGCTGATATATACAAGTCATTTCACTAAAAAAGCGTAAATGCATTGCAGTTTGAAGAACTTGCATCTTAAAAACTATTACAATTTGTATGCATTTTTTTATTTTATTGTCATTTGTATTTATGTATAATATACATTGTATATAATTGTATATATGTATATATTGTATATATGTAAGCTCTCACTTTCGAGTAAACACGCCGATGTTTTTGTCATGAAGATAATGTTTTTCTTGTTTTTTCAAAACTCATAAAAGACTAAAATCAACGAAATATTCATAAAAAATATAAAACAAATGTCTAAACACGTGCACTCCTATATTCACACACACATAAAAACACACAAACATATATTTTCTATGAAAGACATAAAAATAGACATATAAAAACAAACACACCTACAAAAGCATACAAAATGTTTTTGAACAATAAATAAGCATGCAAGTCAGTTAAACCTTGGTATCTTGCGTAGACAAGCGGATTGGCCTCCTAAATGAACCAACGTCTACACAAACTATTACGCACGCATCTATCCATAAACACTCACACACTCAAAGCCAGCCACACACAGTACCAGCCGCACACACATCCAGCTAGACACAAACTACAGAAGTGGACACAGAATTTTTTCAGACCTAAAGGATGTGTATTTAATGGGAAGACGGGGCTTAGGGAGATGATAGAAGTTGTGATCGTGGCAGTGAAAATGGATACTGCAATCAAAGATGCATGTACAGAAACTCTATGGTACTTATGTATTAGATATTCACAATAATAAAATACTTAAAACATGAAAACAGTATCCAACTAAAAAGTGGCATTAAAAGTACTGAATAAGTATTTCGAAAATGATATTTCTGAAAAGGTGTAATGATTTAGTGATTGCTGGGATGAGAGAATGATAAAAAGAACGGAAAGGTTGCCTCTACTCTCCATTAAGTAATTATTCCACTTCTCTTATTTATTCTCGCGCGTCCTTTGTAACTTTATCATTAATGATAATAACACTATGAAGCAATAGTTGCATTTAAAGGTTTTAGCCTGTAATTCGGTTTACTAATTCAAATGTTTGAAACCCTACATTTTATGAGCTTTTACACTTTTTGACGCAAACACACTTTCTGCGCATATAAAAAATACTTAATTATTAATTCAGCTCCCATAAATAAGAGAAGATGATTAGAGCGGGTGCTTGCTACTGCAGCTGAACATCCCAATCAATGATCCTGCCTCGATCCAAAAAAGACTTTGAACACGATAAATCCTCTTGGTTTGAATTTTTGCGTGTCAGCGAGTGTTCATTTTCATCGACTCTTTCCTTGTGTTTGTTTGTTCACTAACAAGCTAGCATGTGTCAGTTCATTTGCTACTGCGATCTTTTAAATCGTTATATAACTCTAGTGCTGCAATTTTGCTTCTCTCATTAAAGACTTGATGGAGATGGGATGGCTGTGGTAGGAGGGCGAAGAAAGTAATCAGAATGATAAGGAAAAGTCGGCAACGTTGATGATTAAGGAGCCACTGCAAAAAACTACTTGGAATAACTAAAAAAGTATATTGGCTGGGAGAAGAGTAGGTTTATGGAGCAAGGTGTAAAGTAGAAAAGAGGCGTGGAAAGTGATTAATAATTGAAGTGCTTTATGTATTTTATTTAATTAACTTAGAGACCAGCTTATATCTTATTGCCGCTATTAACACAGGTGCAAGTTTTAGGCTCATTCGAAACAAAAAGATACAACAAAATAAAAGTTTAACTGCATTCATACACGCAAACTTTTTCGAATCTCATCCATTGAGAAAAATAAAAAACAAAAAACTCATGAAAGTTGCACACACCGTGAAATAAACAACTATTTGAAAAAAATTGAAAAAACCTATTTAAATACCTGAAAATAGACTGAAAATTAAATTTGTTTTTTAATCATTGATTAATCAAGATGAGGGAAAAACGTCTTCTGAGCAGAGGCATTGAAGCGTGTGATGGGAACGCGGAGCTAGTGGCGTGCGCCCAAGATGCCACTGACAAGTCACACTGTCGCTTCTGCTCTGGCGTGCTCTGGGAAGTGTGTAATTAATTTCGAACCACTCTTTTCCAAATTTCAAGGCTTGAATGATTAAAACTGCAATGCCTGCATCCGAAAATTTTGTCTAGAATGACTTATAACAAAAGAAATTCCGAGTTTTTCTTTTAAATTTGTTTTTGCGATGTTTAAAATTAATTAAATTTAACGCTTACAAAATTTGAAAGTTGTTATGAAATATGCACATAGCCGTCCAAAGAAAATATCGACCATTCACTTTCAGCAATATTGAATTCTTGTGATGAAAAATGATAAAACTTTTCTAGCATCAGGATGATTAATGGCTCCAAACGTTAAGTGGTCTTGCCTCCAACAGAGCCTCACATACAAACGAACGCACCCAAACGCTACAGTAAACGACCAACAACACAAAACATGACTAAATCTGCTTGGCATCTATGCCTATAGAACGACGATAGCAAATTCCCTAAGCGAAAGGCTCTAATATTTCAGCGTTAAGTACATAGGTGTTGTTATTTCATTGAGTTTCAAGGGCCATGGCATGAAAACTATGCAGGAAAAACGAGTTGCATTTCAACTTAAACCCAATATCTCCATAACAACTTTGCAAATTCCTTACATACAAAATGTAGAGGTTCTTTGTGGTGGCGGTACAGGAAGGGCAAGAGATTAATAATATAATGGCAGAATAACAAATCGATAAGTGTCGTTAAAATTAAATATAAAGACGCGATTTCGGTAGAAAAATTAATGGTTTAGTTGGACAGTTATTTTTCAAAAGATTAATTTTAAAAAGACATTTTTAGTCGTTTTATAGTTTGAGGGGGTGCGCCATATTAATCATTTTCAATAATAATGATAATGAAAGTGAAGGTAAGAGATGGTGATTGGTGAAATGAATGCTTACTAGCAGTGAAAATTTCATAAATGCCAAAGATTGCATTCATGCTTGGGTTTGTAATGCCTTAAAAAGACGTTTGGAACACCTCAAACGTTAAATTACACTAAAAAAGTCATCAACAAAAACAAGACAAATCCCTTCGAGTGTTTTTAAAATAAAAAATTAAATATAAAAAGCTTAATGAAATCACAATCAAATACAATCCGAAAATGTGTATTTAATGAAAGATAATGAAATTTTGGAAAGTATAGGGAATAAACAGTTTAAAAATGCATAAAAATAATTCATAGTCAGCCGAAAAAGCCATCGAAAAGTCATTATTGGAAGAGTAACAAAAGGATTTTGGAGAATTAATTTTAATAAAAATAAATAAAAATTGCTAAAAGAAAGTGTCAGTTTTATTGCTCTGAAGCACAATGAGGAACAACAACAAGAACAACAAGAACAACAACAGCTTTGCAATCAAGAATAGTAACAACTACGACGAAACTCAAAGGCGTAACACACGAGCGTCTTGACTCCAAATTACCAGGCGCAAGCTGCACAACTAAGCAAGAAACGAATTCATTCTAAAAAGTCACGTATGCACAGGCCCACATAGTAAACTCATCATTTGAATCATTTAAATTGCATTTAAATATTTAATAATCATATTCTGAAAAGAGTATGAGACGAGAATTGAGACTTATGAATGCATGGGCGAGTGGTGGCAAGGGACCGGAGGCAATTCCAAAAGTTCCGCCGATTCGAACCAGCAGAGACTGTTCCAAACACGGACATGCTTCTATATACTTGTATATATTTTAATGTTATATTTTTCTGAAACAACCCTTTAGAATTTGAAAGTTATTTTAATTTTATAAATGTTTGATATAATACAATATTTAGTATACGCAGACATCTTGTAACACTATTTTAGCTAATTCATTTTTAAGCATGTTCACTGACGCTATAAATTGATAACGCAAAGTCAATAACAGTAATATTGCACATAAAGCGGCTATCGAAATCATTAATGCAATAACCGTTATATACAGTAACCACTTCGTCAAGACAATAGTATATTGACAGCGAGATTTTAATAGTGTATTAGTAGCGATAATTGTTCAAATCAGTTTTATTTTCGGTTTTTAATAATGAAATAATAAAATTACAAATGCATAACCAGCGTAATCTCAGGTCCACTATACTACAGACTATAGTACCATGAGGAGTCACAGCACTTTCACTGCAGCAGAAAGAGCAATCGTTATGAACTACTATCATACTATTACTTAGTAACTTTTTTTTACTGCTTGTCCTTTGGTGCAAGCTTTTTTATTTGTTTATGTAAATATTGTTTAACTTTTTTAATGTTTATAATTTTTTCATTTACCAATCACATGAAATTGTCCAATTTCAAACAAGATTTTGAGATTTTCTGATTCTGTAATAAATATAATAATTTTTAGATAAATAGTGTATAATAAATTCAAAATTATATTTAATCTTGTATAATAAAAAAAAAGCAAAAACATTTTTCTAATAATTCAAGTAAGAAAATTATTTTTTACAAGACAGATTTGCAAAACAAACAGCCCACTTGGCCAATAGTCAAAATCACTCAGAAGAAAAAGTCAAAAGAATAGCTTTTTCATGCTCAAATAAAAAAATAAAATAGGTAAACATGTTTCATTATCCAGTAATCTTTATTGTTTTTATACTTTTATTTAAATTAAATATATATATTTATTATACAATAAAAAGTATTTTATTTGAAAATAGTATAAAATAATATGAGAACAAGTTGCAAGTAAACCAACCTAATTTATCACTCCAGAGTTAAATTCGTTATTTATCGATTCTGAAATGAAGTTCAGACAGTTTAGTTTAATTAAATAGGAAAATTAAATTGTGAAAAAAGTCAAACATCCATCTTTTAATTAGTTCTAATTGAATAGATTGTCAGAATTTATATGACTTGAAAGTGAATTCGAAAAATTAAGTAAATCCATGTATTTGAAAAATGGTTAGCAAGCATAATAAAAGTTAATTACTATATTACTTTGAGACAATAAATTGAAATTTATTAAATGAAAATTAATTGATAAAAAAACAAAGATTACGTAGTTTTTAATGTAAAATATATTTATTACTCAGTTTGTCTGAAAATCTAAATGAAAACTCATTAAAAAACTTTATATTCTTAAAAACATCAAAGCCGCATTGGACCAAAACTTATGAATTTTGATTATCTCTTATCTATTTTTAAAAGCTCGCACGTTTCCAACCGATCATTCCCTTTCAGATGAGAGAACAAACATTCAAACACACACACACACACACACACACACACACACACACACACACACACACACACACACACACACACACACACACACACACACACACACACACACACACACACACACACACACACACACACACACACACACACACACACACACACACACACACACACACACACACACACACACACACACACACACACACACACACACACACACACACACACACACACACACACACACACACACACACACACACACACACACACACACACACACACACACACACACACACACACACACACACACACACACACACACACACACACACACACACACACACACACACACACACACACACACTCACACACACACACGCACACACACACACACAAATACACACACACACAGAAACACACACACACACAAATACACACACACACAGAAACACACACACACACATACACACACACAAACATCTAGTGAATACCTTGCTGGATGGGGTAGCCGATAATGGCTGGTTGCTGAACGTAGCACTGGCTTGAGTTTACGGGGGCTCCGAGTGTGGACCAGGAAGCTGCAGGGGCGGGAACTTGGGGACAGGCTCTGTGGAGGGAAGAAGAAGTGTGCCATCATTGTTGTGTGATGAGTAATTGCTGGCGTGAAGTGTGGACTTGAAGTCAACAGTTTAAATATGAGATGTTGAAAAACGAGAAAAGTCGTATTTTAAAACTGGATTAAGGATTCTTTAAATAGTGGAAGCAGTCTCAGCAGCTGGAAACAAGTAAATCGTTTGAAAACGTAATTCAGAGTATACATTTGGAGAATGATAATTACCAAAAATGAATTATGAATGATGTAATTTAAAATTATCTCATCACAAAGATATAAGAAGCGGTAAAAATACTCTGGCAAAAAATTCTTCATTTACAAACACATAATGCTTTCGAGCAAAAAAGACCAAGTTTGATTTATTTGCTTCAGAAAGTGTTTCATCTTTTGAAAGAAAACAAAAAAGTAATTTTTTTGAATAAAGGTTCAGATGAAAAAGACAGACTAGTCAAGGGATTAATGAGAATATAAAAGATTTTTGATTAGTTTTCAAATTTGACATAAAGTAAGCCTAGTGAAGCAAAATAACCAATTACTCCTCAGAATGTCCTTGTCAACTTCACAAGACAACTTTGGAATTTCAAAGCCATATTTGAAACTTTTCAAATATTTTTGTTATCACAAAGAAAATAACATTGTATACTTAAAATAAAAAATAATAAATTCAAAACTACTGATCATAATTGTCTAAAAAATACAGAAGAAAAAATGTTTAAATGTATAATGACGTAAAAGAAAAAAAGTATTTAATACCGATGAGGTTGTTCGAATAAAAAGTCATATCAGGAGGGTGGTCTTTGATTAAGGCACGGGTAATACTATGATACAGACTCTGCGTCTTCAGCCCTTATTAATTTCGCTGTTTTATCATGATAACATTCCATCTATTGCAATTACACCAGAAATAAACATAGTAAGTATTGCACGGGCACAAATCAAGTGGTAAATAGTAATGATTACGACCAGCAACGCTGCAGTCTCGAATGATTTTCGATGCAGTTGTGCCTCTTACTTTTGTTTTGCTTCTCACTGCAAGCATCTTTTCTTCAGTGCATAAAACAAGATAATTCTTCCAGCTCATATTATATCTTCATGAGATTTCTTAGCTTTATTTTTATGGTCAGGATGAAATTTCGACTCCCAGACCACCCACAATAGTGTTTGCGGCATACGTTAGGATATAAGAAGTCCTAAATAATATGGCATATTGAACATATAGGTTATATTTTATGATAACTTCATGGAACAATTTTGCTGGAAAAATCGTAACATATATTTATTTTAAAATCATTTATCTAGGCGGGCAGGAAGTGAAAGCACGCTCCGAAATCTGTCAAAAGACGCATTCGACGAAAAGTATATTATGTTTTGTGCTCCCCTGCTTTGCTCTATGCTTTTGAAGCTTTTTAGCCGAAATACAGTTCTCTCGAGCATAGTTTATTCCGTTATTTATATGCCTCTCCTTCATGCCGTTAATTTTGGTTGTTATTTGTGCAAGGTTCTTTATATGATTTTTGTTCGTACTACACTTTTAGCATCCACGCACCACTCCCACCCGTGTACAAACATCCGAATAGGTGCTTCGAACCACTAAATCACGCCAAACTTATGAAAACTTAAACGGGTTCAAAATTATTGGGATATATATCTGTAAAAAGTGACATGTTTCTAAGTAAGCACTTCAAAACTTCTTTGAATGTTTTTAGTTTTTTTGTCGCATTTTTAAAGATTTTTTATCAAGATTGCAAAGAGTCTGAAATGTTTTTATGCATAAAGTAGCTGTCAATAAGAATGTGTTGGAGAGGCTGATGGGACTTTATAGCGAAATACGCCGCTAAAGGATAGGACTATAAATTCTAATAGCATTGTCTTTTCGGGTCATTTCTTACTGAGATTTTATCGAAATGAAAAAAACTCTGCAAATAGAAAAATTTATTGCAGTTAATTATACATAATTAATTTTCACAGATGCTCGAAACTTTTTTAAAGGATTTTTTTATTAACGAATAGTTTTTCATAAAAAGAATTATAGAATATTAAATCAATTTTTTTCATCTGTGAACTATTTTATTCTATTCGGCATGATAGGTATTCCAATTAGTTTTTTAAACTTTTCTGTTATCGATGAGTGACAAACTGAACAAAAAATCAGTTGATACAAAATTAGAATGTTTAATTTGCAATATAAACAATGGTTATTCCGTAACTAAAAGATTAAGAAAAAACTATAGAATATTTCACGAGTGAAGTGATTTGAAGGTTTTGGAATTGTGGGCTGTAAAAGTGACTTTTGTGTCAGATTTGCTGTTTCTGTTTGCATTGATGGCTGATGTGGAATTGTTCATGAGGAATGTGGGCGTGTCTTCAAAATATACTCTTTCAGAAAAAAATTGGTATGTTAAAAGAGGCATGTTACAAAAAATATGGTCCAATGGTTAAGAAAATAAAATAGTTAATGTAGTGTTTGTTATTTGAAAAGATTACTTCAAAGGTTATTAAACATTTTGAAGAATCAACGCTGTTTTTTTGTTAATAGTTTAAATCTTTAAACTTTTATTTTAAGGAATTTCACTTGGTATAAAGTCGTCGTTCATTGAAGTAATTACGCATTGAGAGGTTAGGTTTAGATCTAAATGCAATTTAGAGACGGGGTTAGTGTGAAGGTGAGGGTTGGGACTTGGGATAAATGGCATTTGAATGTGGGATGAATGTAATGTTTGACGACCTTAATGTAAAAATATTTACCGAGTCGTGTTAAAAGGTACTTGCCAGAGGCAGTTGGCTTAAATATTTAAGTTTTTAAGTGAATTTTTGAAAGACAATAACTTTAATAAATCTTTATTCTAGTTATTGTAAATTTGTATCTTCTAACATATAATTTAACCTGTAGAAGTATTTTAGAGAAAATAAGAAAAATCAAAAGTAAAATATTTTAGGCATTGTTTTGAAAACTTACACGATCACTTCAGTGCTATTTTATGAATAAACTTAAAATAGTAATCGAAAAATTAGTAAAAGTTCATTCAATACGTATTTAATAATAATAAAAACTACAATTTTTTTCTTAATTTTTTTGGTCCTACCGCTAAATCAAAACCTACATGATTTATTGAACATTTTTGAAAATGCAAAGGAGTTTTAAATCAGTGAGGTAACCTGAGAGTTTCTTATTTATTAATAAGCGTATGAAGTCTTGAAAACTATGCCACTTTCCAGAAACTTTTCATTTGTCAAAAAATAAGTCTTGAAGCGCTTTGTGTAAGGCTGCTCACAAATCAAAATGAAGTCAGCTTCGCAAGGCTCACGGCAAATTAATAAACTTCAATATTCTTTTAAACATTTTACTTTCGATTTCAAGTTTTTTGGACAAAAATGTTTATATATATACATAATAGAGAGAAAAAACTGCATCTAAATTTTCACTATGTTTCATTTGACTGTCTCGACGGCAATCTTTAAGGAGTGGAATTGCTTTTAAAATCAAAATGTCTGCTCTTTTTAGAAAAAATTTTAATCTCTAGACGCAAACAAATAAAAAGATAAAAAGTTTAGTTCTCTAAGAGGCATAAATATCAATTCAAGATTAACTCGTTTAAAACTTTTTGCTTATAATCGTCACGGCATCTAGCATTAAATAATTTACATTAAACGATTTAATCAAGGTTTTTAACTTCAAAAACCTAACTTTTAGTTATTACTTTCTTCACGATTCTGCTTTCATGAAAAAACATGAATACATTTTTTCGCGATTTTCCCATTTCAATTTTCAATTTTCTTGTCTCATACTTTACGAAGGACCCCAAGCGACTGAGATTTACATCAAGCGGACCATTATGGAAAATATTTGCGATCGAAACAAGGGCAGTCAATAAGGTTGTGATAAAGGCAAGTATTTAAAAATGCTTCTCAGATAAAATTCCTACAAGCCTTCGGTAGCCATCAATTACGAGGCAGCCTTGGATTAAGCAAATCGCAAAGATGACAGCGTCGTGCGATATCGAGTGACCGAGAGGCTCTAGCCGGGGGCTTAATGCTTACAATAAAGCAGGCACTAGCCTTGAGGCGGTTCAGCAGAAGCATATTTCGTGAAGCAATCAAAAAACAATCGATAATCGCTACTGTTATGATTAATTAAAACAATCGTGAACTTTCATCATTTATGGGTACAAAAAACATTCTATCATCAAATCGCGTGAATTGTAAAAATCTATTCTTGAATTTATTTCAAACGTTCAAGTTTAATTAAATCTTGTTTTTGTTTTTAGGTTAAAAGAATTTGTACATTTTTGAATGAGGGCTTTTTAAAGCTTCCATAAAAACTGACATGATAAGACATGCCGGTCTTTCTGAGAAATAAAACAAAGACACATTGAAAAGTGAAATTGTTGTCCTATAATGTTTTGCACTGCTAAGTAAGTAATTAGAAACAAATCTGGAAGGATTTATAAGGACTCAGACTTTTCAGATTGATCTCGTCCTCAGACTTAAAAAGCTCAAGCAAGCTGATTCCAATAATGCTTTTTAATTACTTCCTCTGTTCGGCGCACCCTTGGGAGTTGCGATTGACTGATTATGCAGAGAAGAGTGGGTATGCTTGGAATGATGAAACGACCCTGCATGCTTGGAAGTTTAGGAAAAACTTTCAATTTTTTAACAAGAGGGCTTTAGTCTATCATAATAAAAGTGAGCTTGAAGTTATTTTTGTGTGACAATTATTCAGTTAAACTAGTGAACTAAGGATAGGCAGACTAATGTGAAGTCTTTCATGGCGAGAAAGTTTTAGTGTAATATCACAATATTAGGAAGTGTGCATGAAGACGACTTTCATCATATTTTTAACGTTTTTTCATGATGAAAATAATAGCTGGTAATTTTACATGAAAGAATAATTTGCAACAATTAAATAGTTTTGATGAAAAAGTCTCATGGAATGATTTCGAAATTTATTTAATAATTCATATTAAATATGAAAAAGCTAATGATAATTATAATTTACTCAAAATTGAATAGATTTTGATAATGTCTATATAAATTAATTTAAAAAACTTTAAAATAAAATATTAAAAGTAAAAATTGAAAAAATGAATATTTAAAAGTAATAATACATTCACAATTTAATTTTTGAAAAGGATAGTTTAAAGTTTCTACTGATAAATACGTGTTGTGAATTTAAAAAGATAGCTTGGCGTTGTTTCAACGGGGTTAGGAGAAAAAGCTGCATATTCTAAAAATGTAAAGTCGTTAAGGTACTTTTAAAACATGAAGGAATCAATATGCGTTTTATTAGTATTTTCATATACATAACCAAGATATTCTTTGAGCCTCACATTGACACATGAAATTTTAAAAGATGTGATTTAAATTTTTTTTAATGACTCAAGTTTTTTAGCTTAGAATTTTTACAATATTGAAAGTTTTTTGCTCAAAAGTTATAACAATTAAATAGAAAAATATAATTGAATGTTTTAAAATCAGCTTTTCGGATCATTTTCATATTTTATGAAAACATTTTTTATATTATAAAAAATAAACATTATGTTATAAAAAAAACACTATATTATAAAAAACACAAATTATATAAAAAAAAATATAAATTATATTATCAAAATATAAATTATATAATAAAAAATACAGACCTAAAAGTTGTAGAAAATTTTACATTTTATTTCACATTTTATAACATCTCCTATAAATTCATATCTTCCTGATATCTTGGTGCTGTAATCAAAGACAAGTCGAGCAGAAAAAGATAATTATGATGACTCTGTAAATTGCAACAGAAGCAATACGTAAAAAAGTCGTATATACAAACATTTATTATTTAAAACTCAAAAAAGTTTTTAAAAATTAGCTAAAAACGTGAATTTTTCAAAAGCTTCATTAAAAATGGAAAAAAATGTATAAATAGAGTTAGATAAGAGGTGGAAGTTACGCTAGTGAAACAAGGATATGAAAAATGTAAGTTTTCACGCCGAAACGTTAACCCACGTTCATCATGCTAGCAACTATGCCCTTCTGGCCTTGGATAATTTTTCCTACTTATTCATTATTTTATAATTTTGCTACTCTTCTTCAAGCCTCGAATGATACCATGAAATGCTAACACCACGGCGTTTGAACATATTTACGTGATGTTTTTTAAAATAAATAATTTTAATCTTTTTCTTGAGAAAATCTTTTAGAAATTAAAAACAAGAAAGTTTTAAAATTACTTTTTTCATTACATTTGTTTGCATTAAAGCTAAAATGTTTTATATAAAATGAACATACTCTAGAAAATATGTGAAAAATAATTCTTTATGACTTTGAGGCAATTTTCAAATCGAAGGATTATTTCGAACATTTCTAATTACAGGAGATGATTTATTTTGCCCAGTTTTGTCTATTTGTTTTTACTTTAGTCTGTCAATATACACTTATTCATGCATCTATTACCTCTATTGTGTCTTTAGACATTATAGATTTCGCGTAGATTATCACCAGTAATTCAGTTTTAGAATTTTATTTACTCACTTCTGTTTTGTTGACAATTGAGAAGCTCGCATACAAGCTCTCGTGGCTTACTTATAGAATCGCATTTGTGTGTAATAGCCTAATATCTGTGGGCGTACTTTGCGACAGTGTGTGTGAGATAATGTCTTTTAGCGAGAAAAGCCATTAGAAGCTTTCCGAGAAAGTAAATAATTAATAAAATAATTTGAGATTTACCTTCATGAAAACTGAAATTCTTTGTTCTAGCGAGGATGATATGGTTTCCCTAATTATTCAAAGCCACTAATTAGACTTGGGTATATCTATTTAATTAGGCTGAGTAACGAGTAGTCCCGATAAAAGTGCGTGATCAATGGTTCTGGAATAGTTGATGAACTTCACTGTTTGATACTATTATTCATGCTCACAGATGAAAAAACAAACCTTCCAAGTTAAATTTGACTCTGACAATCGAAATATTAGACCAAATGTAAATGGACCATATATAATTAATTAATTCCAAAATTCTTTAACTTTTTACTTATTTAAGACTCATCCTATATGCTTAAAGAAAAAAACTTTCTTTTCAAAAATGTTATCTTGAAGCATGCTTCAGAGAAATCTTGAAGTCAGTTACCATAAAATGTTTTTAATAGACGAAAAATGCAATTTATTGGCTTTACGCTTGGTCTGCGATGCATTCGAAATGTAAAAATGCATGTTTTTCAGTGTTGCTAATCTTACTAAAACTATTTAATTTTTATATATATACACACATCTTTTAATTCAAAGAAAAAAGTAAAAAAGTGTTGTTTTTTTGTTATTTAAAAATTTTCCTATGATACGTTTGAACTTATTTCTAAATCAACGGCACTTTTCAGTTTAAAATGTTTGCAATTTAGTTTTTCTTCGATTGGATGCTCTTTGTTGCAAAGATGTTTTTACGAAGATTAAATGATGGAAAATTCTCCATTACTCGTTTATCACATAATCCAAGTTGTACACCTATGTTCCAATAAAGCTTCTGTCTTGAACCTTTCACGTGCACGAATGAGCGACGAGTGTCTAGTTATTGTTATTACATACACCTGCGTGTGCCCGGAGCAGGCTAATCAATCATTTACACTAATTTAAAGATTGCATTCATCCCACGAAGGAACTCAATAATTTATAGTATGCAAGAAATAAAACACAATAAAATTAACTCAATAAAAAATGTTATAACATATTTTTTTTTTCGGACGATAATGCAGAGCACTGACTATAAAAGAGTGCTTCAACTAATGCCAACGTCGTAGTTAGCAACAGTGGAGGCAGGAGACGTCTCAAGGGTGGCGTAACAAAGAGACGCTAACTTTACACGACTCTTATAAGCTCAATGGGAAGGCAGCGATAAAGAAGCAATTAAACGTAATCCCGTTATGATAAATGCAGAAAGCTGTCTCAAAAAGTGTGAGTGTGGAATGACGCTGCAGCAAATGGCACAACAATTGTGACCTTATTAAGCCAGGAAATTGCCACGATTAACGCTGCAAAACCGTGCGTTAATACCATTGATGTATGCGCGCACATACGCATTCAGGCACTCGAACGAGGGTTATTACACTGACACACTCACAAGAACAATAACGCAGGGTCGATTGTGTCTGTGATGGGTGCTCGAATCACCGAAAAAGCATGCTTTCACACACAGGCATTTTCAAGCAAAATCCATTCATACAAATAAATTTACAACCCACGCATACACCTCTACACATTTACTTGCCCATTTTGAAAAGCCTAGCCCGTGTTTAATTCATACCAAAACATGATACTAAAAAGGTAAGTACTTTCATACCATAACCTTTTTATTTGAGGTGGCAAGACATTTGGTTCTTAGTCTTAAAATATCCAGTTTACCAAACAATCCTAGACTCATAACTTCAAAATATACAATTGACAGATTAAAAACCATAGTTTTTCAAAACTTATTTTAAGTTAAAAAACAGAATGATGACAAAAGAGGCAAAAAACATTAAACAAATTTATATTTGTTGTTAAAAAATAAAAAAGAACTTTAATAATTTTGTTAGCTCATAAAAGGTCTGTAAAGTTGGCTCAGTCTGGATAGAAGGTTTTTCACGAAATGAATCCACGCGCCTAATGCATTGGCATGTTTGGCGATAGGATTTCAACCATGCATACAACCTCAATACTCATAAAATATATTTAACACATTAAAGCAATACATAAATATATACCAGCCATAAAAAAAGTAGAAAAATTTCATAAAATTCAATACAATAGGTGAATATTTCAAATGGCATAAATCCAAGTTTGCCTCAAAACTAGTAATTAAGATAAAAGAATAAAGAAATTCACAAATATCGATATTACGGTATACAATTTTAAGATAAATTAGATTGAAAAAAATAAAAGTATATAAAATGATTAAACTAATGTTACTGAAGTTTGAATAGGTTTGAAAGATTACAAAACATATAAAAAGAATAAAAAGACATTTAAAATACAGAACATCTTTAAAAAGTAACGACAGAAGAGAATGAGGCAACGACCCAATAAAATGTATTAAGAAGATTAATTCATGTTATTATATTTATTTGTATTGTTTACTTTTTTCATTCAAACTCAACGTAGTAGAAAAACCAATTTTTTTCTCAAAAAGATTGATTTATTATCTTAAGTAAAAGCGAAAATTCTTTTGATAAAAAAATTGTATAAAAACAGTTCAAAATAATAGAATCAAATAAGCCATAGTCGGAACCACATAACAACCCACATCCCAATTGCATCAAACTCGCATTAAAGCCTGTACACCACGAAAATTACCACTTTGACCCTCATCACAGTCAATACTTCCACCATCACTGCTAGCATTTCCTTCACATTTCACCAATAATCACAAACACCACCACAAATTCCACCACAAACACCATCACAAACACCACCAAACTACCACAAACACCACCCCAAACACCACCAATAAAGGCCAGCACAAACACCAACTCACGGGTAGGCAGCATATTGTACGTGTTGTGGCATGTGGATGAAGGGCTGCGTCTGCGGCGCTACTGGCTGAGCTAGAGTCTGGTAGCCAGCGGTGGGCCAGAAGCCAAACTTGAGGGAGAGAATGATGGTTTTTAAGTTTTTTCACAATTGAAATATTGATTGTATGTGTTTGTTTTTGGTAGATTGTGTGATAGTGTAATTGTGATTTTATGTTTTTATTTGAGTATGTATGTATGATTATGTATGTGCATATTTATTTTTTTAAAATTGTATTCAATTGAATTTATTTCATTTGAAAAAAAAAATAATAAAAACTTTGATTAATTCTCAATGGCTCAATGTAATTGGCAGGCTACAAGCTCTCTACATGCTTTGAGGCGCAGCTTCGGAAATAGTTTCGGTAATTTAATCATTTTGCGCACTTTTTTGGCTTAACTTGAAAACTATTTGCTACCTATATACATTGCAAACAAGTGTTTGAAGTCTGATACCCACGAAAAAAGTAGAAAAAATGTGGATTGTCAAACAACAATCTTTAAAATAATGAAGGATTTCTTACAATTAAGCCCAAAATGTATAATTTTTAGAAGACATTTTTGTTAAAGTATTGACATGTATTTAATAACTAAAAATGAATTTTTTAATAAATGATTTAAAAAAAGAAATGTTAAAAATCATTTAGAGCATGCCTCAAGCAAAAACACTAGATCGGTGCATTTTTGAAAGCACAATACTACATTTATTACCAACTCTTACCGTTTTTTTTGCTCATTTAGAATTTTTTGAATGAAAAAAAGTAAAATAATACTTTTTATTTCAGGTAAAAAACTAAAATTCTGAAAGCTTTAAAATTTTCACAAAACTTTGAAAGTATTCGTACAAAAAATTGGTTAGTTCATTAGACCTATATTTTATTTAAAAAAGAAAAACATGAATCCGTTTTGCCATTTATTTGTTTTCGAAAAAATTAATTTTCATTTTTTATTTAATCGCATTCAAACATTACGGGTTTGATTATCTAGATTGCATTAAAAGACAGTTTTTCTTTAAGAAACGAAGCTTTTCTTTATCACCGGCTTTAAGCCTAGTGAATATTTAATTCACTACATTGGATTGTAAAGCCTTTCCCTTATTAAAAATTACCCGCCGTAAAACTAAAAAATATATCTTCTTTTAGAGAGCTTCAAATATTCATATTCAAAAAAAGTTCTCTCACATGTGCTTTCATGTTTACCGTTTAAAAAGATTTAATTGGATTAGAAACTAATGTAATTACTTAAGAAATTCATGGCATTTTTAATCACTACTGAATTGAGCATTTACTGTTGCCTTCTGCCTACAAATGAAAGAAAAAGACAAAAACAGCGGTCAAAATTACAAAGTTGCTGAGATGCTAAAGTCCTTGTGATGTTTAGCCTTCATCAGCTTCTCATAATCATGAAGGAGTAAAAAATGAAATGGCATTCAGTTTTGGGATTGAGACTTTTGAAACTAAATATGTATTAAAATATTTTCAGGCTATTTAAAATTACAACTATTAAAATGATCAGTTACAAAAGTATAAAAGAATAATTAAATTACTCATATGAAAAAACGTATTTACATGAACATAAGTAGCATTTTAGAAATCAGTTTATTACTAGTTGCATGGAAATGCCAAGAAACGAAAAAAGATTTAGGTTATTATATTTGTAATGACAGTTTATGGCTGGCGGTTTGTTCGAAAAAGGAGGTATGAAAAAAGTGATTTTTTGAGTTCTTAACTGTCTGAGTCTTTAGAACAGAATGTTCTGAAAACTCAGACAGTTCAGAACAGAATGTTTTCACCTGCAACTTTCATATCGCAACCCTAAAACCCCGTTGTACTGTTTGATTCTATTCGAAGGCAAAATCTTGAATTTTTATATGATATAAAAAGCATTAAAACTCAAAGCTTTCAAAGTAATGAATTGGAAATTCAATTGAGTTTTCTGTTACACAATTTGGACTTCAATGGATACTCGCGCTAGATTAGTTTTGATGGGATTAGGGAAAAGTGAGCTTGATTGGGTGACTGATTGAGGCTTAATTGACGCGGTCAATTCAGTGTGCTGACCTGCTCAATTATTTTATAAAGTTAGCAATTAATCTAAATAACTTGAAAATGAAGCATCACAAGTGTATTTATTTTGTTTGTTTGCTCCAAAAATCGATATTTTGTTTTAGGACATTTTAAAGTTTCAAAGGTTTAATGATTAGTTTGAACTTGATCGATTAGATACAAAACATAAAAAATAAACAAATTTCAATATTATTTTAAACTTTGAAATATAGGTTTGAAATTCACTTGAGAAAACTCGAGAAAATGGTTTTAAAAACAAAAAAAAATTGTTCTTTAATAAAGAAATTTTGACAAAAATAACATTGAAATTGCGTTTTTGTTTAAATACAAAATGAATTTAGAAAAAAAAATTAAGTTTTTTACGCTACATAAACACACAAAAATTACAAATTCTTATTCTAAACTCGTTTATTAAAAATAAATTTTGAATTTATTCCTCGAACAAAGATTCATCGCCAATATTTCTCAACTTTCAATCATTTTTTCATAATACATTTCATAACAATTTTCAATTTAATAAAATTACTTTTCCGACTCATTCTATTCTACGAAATATGAAACAAAATGGATACAGTATGAGCCATATTTAACTTTAATATCAAGTTAAATCCATTACCAATGTCGTTCAATGGACTTATACTTTTTCATATATTTATAGATATATAGACAAATATTCTTATTCTTTTAATTTTCGGCAACTACCGTTTGTGGGAGAAAAGAGAAAGTGGCCTGGAGAGGAGACTCAGTCGAGTTGGAGGTGGGTTCCTTGCCCCAGGAGCATTTTATGGTGTATCCGTTGATGTCAGCGCCGTTCATGCTGACTATCGCCTGTGCTGCTGTCGACTTGGAGTTGAATCTGCAAGGGTTAAATGGAAGGGAAGGGATAGTGGTGGAAAGATGGGGTAAAAAGGGGTTGAATTAAACAAAATGAACGTCAGTGGGGTGGAAAAGATTGAGTTTAAAAGTAAATAGATTAAAGATTATCCACCCAGCAATTTAAATTCAAATTTCGATTTTATGTTTAAAGTTTTACTTGGAAAATAATTGAATGAAATAATTCAAGTTTCAAAGTGTTAAAGAATTTAATTTATATTTTGTTTTTAACGCAGAAGATTTATACATTTTATTATAAAATATATAAAAATATGATTAAAAGGTAAAAACAATTTCAAATTCACAAATGTTGACAAAATTTGAGCAGCTTAAAATTAATATTCCAATCAAATCGTTCTATATTTGTAGGTATACTGGTGATTGATTGAATAGAGGCCAGAATAGATGAGACAAACTTGATCAAATAGGTGAAGGAATGGCTATAGGCTGGAGGATATAGTGAATTTCCTATATTTGCATAATTAAACTGAAAACCTACTGAAATAGATTATTGAATAAATTAAAAAACTTCAATTGGAAGGAAAGAACAAATAAATGAATTTAAAAAAAACCTATATTAAATTTTTTTAAAGTTATTCAAATAAATTTAAAAAATGCACTTAAAAATGGAAAGATGACAGATGGATAATCGAATAACTAAAGTGAAGGTTGGAAGAAGTCTTTTATGGAGTGTTTGGTGCGTTTTGTTTGCTTGTTAGCTCAGCTGTGCGTCTGGTGGTAGCGTAATTAAACTTTGTTATTTGCAGTAGAGCCTTGATGAACAGTTTGATTGCTTCCTGAGATCTTCGGATGATCGATACGCAAGAAGAGCTTGAGACGGCTCAAACAAAATGGAAAAGCTAATATTTGTAAAAAAATACATAAAAGCAGGAAAATTGGCATTCATTTAAAAGTTGAATATAAAAGATTGATTGCAGTTCGAGACACTGGAGAGAAAGAAGAAACTAAAAATGGGAGATAATAGCAGTGTTGATAGATCGGTTAGTCTTATACAGAGAGTTTGAAAAAATAAATTATATTGAAAAGTCAATCTTTACAAGACTTTGAAGCTCTTTGTTCATTATCAAAAATTAAATTTTTAAATTTGAAAAATTAAGTTTTAAGAATAGTTTTTTCATTTATCAGTGAATAACAAAGAGAAGAATAAAAAACATGATTAAAAATCAAACTATAAGTTTTTAAAAACACTAAATGCTTTGAAAAAAGTCCATAGAATGTAAAACATTACACAAAGAAACTTATAAATTTACAATTCATTTTTTTCGAATAGCAAGATCAAGGTATTTTTAGAAACTCAAGAAATTGTCGAAATAGAATACTGCAAAGAATACGCTTTTGAGAATTCACGATATCTTTTTTTTATATTCCCTTTTTAAATCGTCATTCCGGAAAATCGTATAAAGTCTTGAAACTATCCTATCAGTTATCCCCACCGTCATAGTGTACAAGAGATTTGTCAAGAACTTAAATGTGTCTTAGAGGAAAAGATTACCCGCCAATCTTTTTTTTACATGGACTATTAAGCGATATATGTTTTTTAAATAAAAGATTTATATTACAAAGTGAAAAGTTTTAAGCATTTGACTTCCGACGTACAATGCTCAAAAACAGTAATTTTTTGAGTACTCACTAATTGACTGATTATTAATTTATTCTTGTCTCACTTTAATTGTAAACCTCGAAAATGGCTTTACAGAACGAGAGTTCAAAACGGCTAAAATCCAGTTGAAAAAATACTAAAAGAAAGACTGAGTTTATCATCATTTTTTTGAAAAAATAATAAATATACGTTGACTGACGGTTAGAGCATCAGATGGATCTGATGAACCACATACATAGAACTCAGCATCTCTCAATGTAAGAAACTGTTCCTTCAATCAAGATAAGAAAGAGTTCGAGAGTGAAATAAAATTTGTAATTCATTTGAAGCTTCGTTATCTCTCCAAGATCCCGTGACGGTCACCGTTCGGGTTATAACTTGCCCACTATTTGTTAGCCGTTTGAAATCGTGGTTTAATATGTGAAAGAATAAAAAATCTAAATTTTTCTTTATAGTTTATACTATTCAAAATGCTAGTTTCCAGTTCTTGCCTAAAGTAAACTTTTCTGGGATTAGATTAATAGAAAAACAAACAAGTAAATGAAAAGAGTTAATCCTAGCTCACTGAAATCTATTTAGATGTTAACTTGTTACATTTTATTGAATTTCTATCAGAAAAAGTAAAAATATTAATTGAAAAAATTTACAGTTTTCAAAACTTTCATCTTTGTAATAGATGTAATTGGAAAAAAAGTCATTGGATTGGTGAAAATAATAAATAGGAAAAAAATAATATTTAAAAAAAGAATATTTCATTTATATAACAAATACTTTTTAATGGTCATAAAATATAAAACTAAACCCACAAAAACAGTTTAAATCTAGAATAATTGATTTGATTTATTTCTATAATTACATTCAACAGAGCTGGGAAGTTTATTTTTAACAATTTCAAGATTATTTTTCAATATAGACGTTCTCTTAATGCTTAGGTAAATGCTTCGACTCAACAAAAGAATAACTTTTCACCTTATGAAAGCGTATCCTTTGTCCTTGAAGACTCTGATCTCTTGGATGTTTCCGAAGGAATTAAACGCTTCGTGTAACAGCTCCTCTGGGGTGTCATAAATGTGTTTTGGTTTGACCTTCCAAGTAGGTTAGAAATATTTTATTCTTTAATGTTCTATTTTGAATAAGGTTCGAGAATTGGAACGGTTGTGAAAAAATTGATTCAAATGTATGAAAAATTGTAGGTATGTGTTAAATTTTTGATAGATTATTGATTTTGTAACACATCGTCTCTATAAACTTTAAAGTCACAGTTTGATTAATCGAATACTTTTTATGAATAGAGAAAATTTTACAGCCAAAACTACCGCCTTCAGTCACAAAAGCAGAGTGTTAAAAAAATTATTGCTTTCCTAAAAAAAATATAAAATTGAGTTTTTCTCAACAAAATAAAATTTGAAAAGGCATTTCAAAAGTTATCAAATCTCAAAGTTTAATAAAATTTTATATTCATCAAATAGCGTGTTGAATTAGAATAAAATTGTAAAACATATTTTCAAGCTTTAAAATGTCGGTAAGTTGAAAAGCGTGAACACATGAAATTGAAAAATATTCCAACTGAATGATTGCACTAATAAACTTTGAGACCCACGTGAGACAAGATTAAAATGCTTTCCACGCATGCTTCAGGAATCATTTTTGATTTTTAATGAATTTCTACTTTTATATTTCTTTAAGCTTAAACTTTTTGTTTACTAATAAAATACTTCATTAAAATTATCAGAATGCTTTTTGAGAAAAAATGGTAATTTAGTTCATGTGTTAAAGTATCTATATTCATCAGAAGCACATCTGAGGCAATATTATCTTTATTTCACTTCTACACAAATTATCTAAAATAAGAATAAATCTTCAAATATGAAAAATGTAAAAACTTTGTAATAAACATATTTTTTTATTTTTATAATTTTTTAAAAATAAATAAAATATGTTAAAAACGAAAAAAATTGTAAAACTTGAACATTTTGTGTCACTTTAAAACAAAAAGCGTAAAACTTCTAAAAAGAAAAGATTTTTTCCGTATGAATAATGTTGCGTCGAAATCGAATTAATTAATCAATCAGGGATAGTCGCAATTACACAAGTGTTACCAACCCTCATTCATCTTTCAAGCGTTCTAATTTAAAAGTTCAATTGAAAAGTGCCTACGGAGATGCCCGATGAATTAAAGCATGTATCCGCTAGATGGGAGACGAAAGCCGCCGAAGAAAAACTAAAACCACTATTTGGGATGTTTCACAATTGCTTGAACAAAGTTAACCGAGCGTAAGGACATACTTTTCAAGTAGCTTTTTGATAAAAAAAACAATTTTTAGAATATAAAAATTAACTACTTTTGTATTTTCTACTAAAAAGACCTAAAACGTTTTTTGAAAAAAGCCACTAAATTAACAACACTGCCCAAGCGACACGACGGCTCGAAAAGAAAACAAAGACTATATAAATTATACCTAGTTTTCCCACCACCAATGCTATTAGTGTAATAATGCTATCAATACCCTCTTAGTAATGTTTAGTGATATTGCAAAGCCAAAAAGTCTGCGTACAATTATTCTTTTATAGAATTCTTAATTTCTCAAAATAAAAAGACTCACTGCTACCATGTATATTAAGTCTTAATATTTTTTTGATAACTTTTTTTAGAACAATGACTCAATTGAACTAGTAAACTGGCATAAAAGTTCTAACTTTTTAAAACATGAAAAAACTGAAACTTTCTTGTGCCATGCTTGAAAAATATATATATTAAATAATTGTTTTTATAATAATGATATGGTTTAAACTAAATATTTTCATAAATGTTTATTATTCAGCGCTAAAAACGCATTAAATAAATTTTTTCAAACCTTAATTTTCAAGCGCAGATGCTTCTTAGCTTCACTCCTATATATAAACTTGTAAAAATTTAAAATTTTGTTGTTAAACTTTTTAAAAATACAAAATTAATGTAAAGCTTTTCTCAAGAATACATCTTCTTTTGTAGACATAAGAGAAATGAAATGAGTTTTTTAATGAATTTTAAATATGCAGATTGTTCGCGCTCCTGAGCTTTGCAAGTCCGTTTGATGTTTTATGTTCCTCCAAGAGTCATTTCAATTCATTTGACTTTTTTGATTTCTTTTCCAGATGTTTTAATTAGCTTGGTATATAGAATTTCGCCAGAATGTATAACAATTCCCACTAGTTTAGAGGTTAAAACGAATATTTTAAAAGATTATTTTAAATCTCAAATATATTTTCATCAGCTGCCAACATTTAGCAAAATGTATAGTTAAGTTTATTGCAAAAAAACATTAAAAATTATTTAAATTACTTTTAGACAGGCTTAATTTTATTTTAATTATAACAGTTTTAGCGAAAAAATATAGAACAATAATGATAATACATTTATAACAAACTCTTAAACAAAAAGCAAGTTTACAAGAAACAATCAACAAAAAGGTCTCTCTTGAAAGGGGTCATTCATTACAAAGCTGCTATTGATCCAGCTTCTCTTATCATAATTCTCTCTAAGTCCATTGTCTTCTCTTCTTTCTTTATAATTCCACTCATTAATTCAATACTTTCATCTATAAAACTTAATAATAATATGTAAAATATATTATAAAAAAGATTCAATCAGAAGCATAATTGATATGTATAAAAGGAGATTCGGCGAGGAAACAAGCATTGATAATGCATGCATCAAAGACTCAAGCTGTCATAAGATTTATCCAATCATGAAAGTAGGCTTTTGTTGTAAACATTTTACAACCACCATTACAATCATTACACATTTTTACGTTCGAAGACGTGTGTGGGTGCACAAAGCAGCCAGAACACAAATCGATCAGCAATAAAAATTAATGCCGATGTATTCAGCTGTTAAAACCATCTCCTCATTGCAAACACTGGAGATTCATTTTAATTTTCCACTAGAAATATCTTGAAATATCGAGACTTTGGGGTAGGTAATTGAAGGATTAAGACTTTATACAACGTTCTCTTCATTCTCAAAAAGCGTTAACATTTTTAGGAGTTTGTGAAAAAAACCTGAACATTAAACTTTTTCCATTTCTTATTGGATTAAACCAATTAAAACTCACAACAATTTTTTTCTTGATACTTTTTCTATTTCCAAGTATTCTTTTTTGTTGTTTATTGCTTCATCCCAATCATTAAGTTTTCAATATTCACATTTTATGTATGAACTTAAATCTTTAATTTTCTTGTTTATACATTGATTTTGTAAATGTAAAAAAATTATGTATATATTTTTTATAAGAGAATACATTTTTATTTCCAATATTGCCCGTGATTTATACTTTTCTTTCATTTTGAGGCTAAGAAAAAAAAATTAAATGCTTACTAAAGTTTATTATGAGCTGAAAATTATTTTAACATTTATCTTCATGCCTGGCTAGCCTATCTATTTCACAGGCACGTAGGGTGCACATAAAGACGTAATTGCAAGCTGGCGTCTTTATTCAATCTTGAGGCCTTTCAAAACCCTCTTCGAATTATTTGATGCACTTTACGAAAACCAGACTCTCTAGATTAATTCAACAACTTGTATACAAAATATGTAACTTCACAAATAGATATTGCGCTCAAAAATGTCAAGGTCATAACAAAGGGGTAACATACAAATGACGATAAGTTTTATATTATTGTGATAAATTGGAGGCATTTACACATAGGTCGATATTGCTTTATTGATGTATCGAGCAGAGCAGTGGTGGCAGCCGCAACCAGAGGCACTCTCCAGAATTACGTGACTTCATTAGGTCCTCACACAAGAGTGTCTGCAGGTCATCTTTTATATAGAACCTCCGATGATTTGTGGCACGTGAAGAAAATACTGCAAGAAAGACTATTAGCCTTCAGTAATTAATAGTGCAGAAATTAAGTCATGGGCTTTCCATGCATCGAAATGCCAGAAATTTTTGCCACCTGTCAGACACGAGTATTTGTATATATATATAAAGATTTATAAAACATTTTTGAAACTTTGTGATGCACTATTCTGAGAATTAAAAATTGGAAAGCTTCGTGACGATCAATAATCATTTATTAAGTTTTCTTGCTACGTCATTATTAAGTTAAAATTATTTTAAATAATGAGTTTGAATTTAAAAGTTTTAACAAAAATAATCTGAGGTATCAAATATTTCAAGTTATATTTGTTTTTATGATTTCATATAAAATCAAAATATAAAAATATATTTTTCTTCTAGATTACAAGGAAAAAAGTATTAGTTATGAATTTATCAAAAATATGTGTTTCAATTAAAGTATAACATTGAAAAAAAGTTTGATTTAAAAACTTAAATTCTTAATAGAATCATTAAAAGTTAATTTTGAAGTCTTTTTAGATTTTAAAACTTGTTAACAAAGTTTAGAAAAACTATTTTAATCAAATTAAGCAAAAAATAAAAATAAATAAAATGTAAAAATCCTTAGCTAAAAAAGCGTATTAAATAAAAAAATTAGATTTTAAGCATTTATTTCTCATCCGTGGCGGGGGAATAGTTTTTATAGGATCCGTGAAATTAACTTTCAGCCATAATATTTTTTTATACTTCTCTAGCACGATTTTTCACATTTGATATTAATTAATTTATTTGAGAATTTAATTTTGAATGTAAAGCGTATGGACTAATTATAATAATTTAATCCTTTTTATTTATAAATACCAGATGATTATAAAATAAAAACAATATATAAAATTCAATAATTAGTTAGTTAATTATTTAAAACATATAAGTTCAAGCAGTGAATAAAAATAGGACAAACCCGTCAGGCCCGCAGTGATGCCTCCGCAGTAGACAGTACAGTTGGTGGAACTGGTCTGACAAAAGACCTCTTCATACGTTAGAGGCTTCGAGTTAGCTGGGTAAAAGGGGTGTTTGTGGGATTATGGTTTCACTTTTCATTAGTGTTTTGAGATCGTTTGGTGGTTGTTATGAAAGTTATAATAGTTAAATTATAGGAAGTTAAATTGATTTAGTTGGTGGTAATTGTAGTTACGGTGTGAGTAAGTTTGAGCAAAGACTTTGGATTTCCATGCTCATTTGATTGGTGGCCAAATAAGTTGAATATAAACATTTAAAAAAATCAATATCACACTTTTCATGTTATGTTTATGGTCAGAATTATTTATAAGGAGTTTCATTCAATTCAGCTTCGTTGTAGTTTAATTGATTTGAGAAGAATTATTTGAAAATCAGAAACACGTCCAAAATTTGTTCTGAAACATTTGTTAAATATAATTTTTTATATTTCGCTTTTAGCAATTTAAATTGAAAACTGTGAGCTACGAAGATAATTTCTACCATCATAATGTCTCTTACCATTATTTCACCTCAAATTTATTTTGGCAAATAATAATATAAAATAAATATTAAAAAATGAAGGTTAATTTGCAATTGTTGAAGAAATGACGATGATGCAAAGTTGAATGATGCTCCTAATTCAAAAACAATTTCTTAATTCATTGGGACGGACAAAAGACAACAAAGAGTTATTGTCAATGTCAAGATAATAATAACCAAACTGATGCGTTAGTTTTTTCTTTTTCGTTTGTTTGTATGATATTATTTATCAAAGCTTTTTAAATGACTTATATGTCGCTGGAAAGGTTTAATTTCTCTGATGAAATGAGAGTCTGAATGGGACAATAAAAAAGTGAAACGAGTATATTTGAAAGCTTTTAATGAAATAACATAATTTTAATTTTTTTGAGAAAAAAAATTGTTATTGTATTTAGATTCCAAAATTGTTTAGTGATCAAAAGAAAAAATACACTACAGATTCCTTTTTTAAAGTACTTAATAAAATGTGCAAATAAAAGAAATATTTCAAAATGAAAAGCATAATTGAAACATTTTAACTTTCCCTTTTAAACATTTTCATAAAAACTATCTTTTTCATTCCTCTTCGATCCATGAAATATTTACTATTCAATCAATCAATCTTTCTATCTATTCATTTATTCATCTATTCATCATCTTATTATAATATTATATTCTTACAGAAGCGTGCATTCATCTATTCAGTGGTCACAATGGAATGGGTGTTGGGGTGACATTAATCGAAGGACGCTGTGTGACGTTATTTGAAATTTCTCGCTTTATGAATGTTCCAGCATATTGAAACAATGTCAAGCCTTTCAAAAGTATTATGAATAATAAATCTCGGTGACGGCTTGTCGACACTGACATTAGCACATACAACAAGAACTCTCACGTAATTTTGAATACACTTCAAACATCTTCAATGATTGCGTTCTTCTAAAAAGTTAATTGTCATAAAAATAAATTTAAATTAAAAATTTGTTTTTTTTCCATCAAACGTTATATTTTGATAGATAATGCCAGACATTTTCACACCCACATGGGCAGCGTGGGCATGCAAAGATTGTCAAAATTCGGACATCGATCGGGCCTCTTTTAAACTCAGCCGTCTACGTGACGAGAATATTCCATTTACCAATTTATGGAGATGGATGCGAAGCTATTTATCTCCATTTTCATAATTATTGTTCTATTCCTTATACTTATACACGATTATAAAAATACGTTTTTGAAGTTAGCCAGCTACCACCATTGTTTTTTTACGATGCCATTTAAATACCTTTCTAAAAAAATATGTTTTGAAATTAATATTTAAAAAATTTTCAACTTTTATTCACTATGAAAATGTATTTTTAACCTCGCACAAAAATAATTTTCACAATTATTTTATCTTAATATATGTGTTTTGTTCATAGGTAGAAAGATTATTTGTTTTTTAGTCCTGGGCTTTGATTCCCGACGAGATAAGGATTATTTTATTTGATAGAAGACTCTGGAAAATTCTTAAAAATGCTTTGACTCTTTAAAAAATCATAAAATGATGCAGATAAGACATTCTTTTGGTAATCTTTTTGCAAAGCAACTATAAAAAATTGCATGAGTTATGCCCTATTTTTTGAATAAAAGTAAAGTTTCAAACTAGTAGTTAACATATTTTTATAAACGTAAAAAAAGACTTAAAGATAATACATTTTTCTATAATAGTTTTCTCTATATTCATCTTTCAATCATAAAAAATATATATTGTTAACATTTTAAAATTTGTAAAATGAAAAATACATCAAAATAAATTGACTAACTAGTAGTCGATATGTTTTAGAAAAAAGTAGAAAACTTTGTTTGAAACTTTTTTTATTTAGTGATTATACCGATTATTAGTACGATAGTACGTTTTTAAATTAACCAGTCTTGCTTTCTCATTGAACTCAATTTTTATTGCTAAAACATCGTGTTTTTATTTTGATCTCAGCTCCATCAACTAGGATACACTACCTATGGGCTATTTTTCATATAATGCGGAGCATTTATTAACAGTCTAATCAACTGGTTTTATATATTTCTATTAAAAAATACTCAAGTCAGTCAAAAGAATCTGTTTTAAATCAAAATCTCATTAAAAACAAATATAGTTAACCTAAATATTCATCTATACCCCTTTTCATAAACTATTTCTTAATTAAGCAATATCGACAAATTTACACACCAATACTCGAAGCTCAAAAAAAAACAAAAAATATTCAAAAACATTTTTAACCTTCTTTCTGGGCTGCAGAGGCTGGCTTGCGGACTGCCCAGTTGGTGCGGATGGGTCTGCTGCCCACCTTCTGGCCGTTCATCTTGTTGATGGCATTTTCAGCGTCCTTCAGTGGCGAAAATGTTCTAAATAATTATAATAATGAAATTTTTCATTTAAATCTTAGAGAAAAGTTAAGAAATTAAAACATCTTTTAATACTACTATTTTTGGCAAGTTGATACAACTTTTTATAGCTCATTCTCTTTAGATGGTTTCTTTGAAGGATGCAAGAGTTTGTTGTTTTACAGCCTCAAAGGACTCCATTATGAACAATGAACTTTTTAATGTAAAAATATAAATATTTAATCCGTTCAAATATTAACTTTAAAAATATGAAACAAGAATAATCTTTCGAAGAATTTTTGACATAAGAAGATTAAGAAATCATTCAATATATGTGGCAGTTTGCACCGGAATGGTTATATTTATAAAAAAATGTTTAAGTATAATTTTATTCATGTTAAAAAAAACTAAACTTTAAAAGTGATATTAAATATACCTTTTTTTACTACCAAAGCATGACAACCAATACAATCACGAAACTTTTTTTTCCTTCAATTTAAAAGTTTTTCAAAGCGTTGAAAAACGTTGTTAAAATTATTTTTTTAAATTATAAATTATTTCAAATCTTAGAAAACTAGATTTTTCTTTAGAAAGTTTAATTACATTTTTTTCACGATAATAAATAACGCTTATTGAATTAATAAATCCGCTTGAGCAACAATGAATCACTTTTGATGCCTTTTAATACTCTTAAATATATTTAATGTTATTAACGCCAATGCAACGGGAAAGTAATTGAGTTGGTAATAGTAGGATATGACTTATTAAATAGACCGCGTTGACAGAATAATAATGATCCAACTATCAATAGAAGTAATATAAAGGGTGGTGGTGTTTTCGCTGACTGCAACAACGAAAGTCAGAATAATATTGTTAATGTTTTATTAACGATCATGTAAAACACGATGATATTGAAGCTCATAAAAATGTATACAGAACAAAAAAACTACTTTAGAGCATTTCAAGAAGTATTTGAAAGGGCTTTTTTTCTAGAAGTTAATTAAACACTTTTTTGTTCTACTTGAAGAAATGTAACTCTTGTAATAATAAGAGTCGAAATAAAAATAGTGATATATAATGTTCATAAAGTTAAGAAGCTATGAATCCGGAAATTAATAATGGCAGGCGAGAGTGATAGATGACCCGAATGAAGATTGATGTTCACTTATCACTCATAGTTATTATTTAATCATTTATACTTACCGCTTGAGCACTTGGCTCCATGACTTTGAAAAATTGCTTCAAGTTTCAAAAATTTTAAATGAAACGTTACGTTTAAAATTCGATGTAGATTAATTATGAATTTCGTGATGAGTGAAATGATGAAGGTTTAATAGAAGAATCAATTAAGAATATTAATATCTATCTCTAGAAAAAATAATTTGGAAAATATGTGCGAAAAATATTCTTGATGAAACTGAGAACTTTGCTATTGGTTTCTATGAATAATATCGATCTAATACCCTACAGTTATTTTTATAACAAGGTGATAGACAGCTGAAAAATATTTTTCGAATTTTTTGTTTTATTATTTTTCATCTTCCAATTCTTTTACTTTGAAAGCGTGAAAAAATAATTGAATTATTTTATCTCTTCACTCAAATATTTCTCAAGCATAGTTTTTCGCTTAAAATAGAAAAAGTTTTTACAATAAACTGGATGAAGCGCGGAATAATATGCAAAATCCATTAAAACCGAAACTAAGATTGAAAGTTTTAAAAGTTGAAAAGATTTTGAAAAATGAGACTTTTAAAATTATTTTTTGTAAAGTTAAAAAACAATGACTGTGCAACGTTCAGAACACCTACAAGGGTGGCTCGGTAGATGTTGGTTTTATGTGCTGTGGTCCTAGCAGTGAAGTAAATCATTCATTAATTCTTGTGCATTTCAAAACATTTATTTTAGAGCCATTAAATCTTTTTCAATTAGTTGCACAGTTTATTTACGTTAAGAGATGTTTTCAATCGCTATTCATAACCACTGTAAAAATGTAATTCAACTAAAAAAAAACATTTATTTTAACAAATGTAGAAAAAAAGATTTTTTTCAATTAAGACTGAAGTTTCATTCGTGAGTTAAAATATATACCTTTTGAAATAATAATACGAAAAGAATAACTTCATGTTAAGACCCTCACAACCTTGTATAAAAAAATGTTTTAAAGTTTTGAAAATACAGTTTCGAAAACAAGTTTTATATTGTTTTGCATGAATAAGTAGCGGTAATAAATACCGTTTTGAAAAACATTTTAAAAGACTATTTTTGTTAGAACTCTTATGAAATTTATGTATTCAAGCGGCATTTTCTTATATTGGATCTTTGAAACATTTTGATTGCAATTTTATATTTTTTGACTGACTCTTTAGAACATTTTTCAAAGCTCCTGGTTATGAAAATAGAAGCATGCCGAATCTCTTTCAGACTAGTAAATTTGTAATCTGAAAGAATTTAAGTTAAACAAATTAATATTAAAAAACTTGAAAAAAAGGAAGAAACTATAACGAAAAAGTTTTTGAAGCTTTAAATCTACTTTGGAGTTCGCGTCAAAATGTTTATCGCTCAAGAGTTTATCAAATATACGTAAGCTGAACCTGAGTTCTATTTCTATGAATCTTTTTTTAGGCTTTTCTATGTAAAATGGGAAAAATTATTTCTTCATTTATACTTTCCAGTCAAAAAGAAATCGGATAAAATGCGCCAGTAAGAGTGAAATCCTTGGGTTAACTAGTCATTACGTAACCTAGAGTGTCTATCAAGCATTTGACAGCAGTCTGAAGGGTGAAGACACCATTTTTGTATAGGTATCTGCTGAAAACTGATATAGCCCTTGCAAAAATATAATTATGTTTACGTTCAAAAGGTTTGACAGGAAGCAAGTCTCGCTCTTGTTAATATCTCAAAACCACGAATGTGAAATTATTGTAAGAAGCAAACAAAAAACCTTGAGTCGTAGAAATTATAAATGTTAATAACGCGAGGCTGCAAAAAGCGATAAAGCTGAGATTAAGGTGACCAAAGAAAAACTCATAAACGATGCATTGTGTGTCTGGTCGCTACAACAGCTGCGCTCATTGTTTTGTTTATTTGTAGCCACGACTGTAAAATCGGCTAAAGAAATTATTAAAGCAAAATCAAAAAATATTTTAGAAAATGAATTTAGTGTGGATGCACATTTGGGCGTAAATGAAAAACGTGGAAAGATAAAAACTAATAAACTTTGGATTAAATTATTTAAAATGAAAATTCTACAGATATGGAAAAATGTAAGCAAACAAAAAAAGTTGATTACTTACAATTCACAAACTCGGCATTGAGAAGGAAGTATGATTTTAATTCGGAAACATGCAAATAAATGCCGTTAAAGAATAGCCTTAATTGATTTTATGTGTGGAAGTACTTTGCTAGATCAACATTTAGTAAATTAATCATTTTAAGGAATGTTCTATTTTGTTTCTTCTATTTTTTCAAAATATTTTTTTTTCTTCTATTTTTTAAAAATATTTTTATTTTTTCTCATTTGCTAATATACTAAAGCGTGAATAGAGTCCATCAGTGAAACATTTGAAGTCGTCGTGATGCAAGTGGGCTCAAAGTTTTTGTCCTTATTCTCCGAAATGACAAGCAATTTCTGCAAGAATGAATAAAACTCTGAGAACTTTTATAGTACTTTATAAGCATTTTTGTTGCAAAGTTCTTAATATTCTTTTAATAGCGTGATTAATTAAGCAAGATCACAAGCGCAAATAATTATATTTTTTATTTAATCTATTTTTCCTCTTACATTATTCAAGCAGTTCTTATTCCTTGAATAATAGTTACATAGATTTTACGCTATTTTTCTAGCACTTTTTCTTAAATGTGCTTTATTATAAACATAAAAAAAGTCATTATAGAAAAAACTTTGGAAATTTGTTTTTGCATATGTAACAAATATAAAAGATGGCGATAAGTCGAGTAAGTTAGATTGAGAATGCAGCGGCCATAAAGTAGACAAAGGAAATTGGCAAGAGCATTCACTTTCTGGTTAAGAGAATCGGACTGGGACACAAGAGATACCATCTCAGATAAGACTCAGAGCGAGTATGCCAGGGATTCTTTGATATTATGACAGAATGAATTTGCATAATTTATTTTATATTTTTATATATAAAATTTTCTGTCACCTAGCTGAATAATTATCACAAATTCCGAGCTGTATGTCAAATATTCAAATTAATTTCTTCCACTTTTATCTTCTATGTTTTTTTTAAATATATCAATTAAAAAACATAATCCAAAGTATAATAATCTGAATAAGAGTGTTTAAATAAAAAGAAAAATTATTGAAATTGTCTCAACAACTTACACACAAAAAATTGGAAAAAAGACAAAAAAGTTGTTTAAAATTATGCTATTTAAACCAGACAAAAGAATTTACACTTGAAATTAATTTGTATCAAAATGCAGCAAAATATAAGAACGACTGGTCGGTAGAATAGTAGCATTAAGATAGCAATGACGAAGAAGGCATGTACGTCTGGTCTTTACAAATTGTGAGGAACTGACCTCTGGCTGGAGAGGCTGGTGATTTATTGGCTCGAGAGACCATCAAGCAGGCGCTCGATCGAATGCGACCGAACCTGCCACGCCATCAATATTGGGCAGGTGTTTCGCCTAAATTTAAAATCCCTTTTTTAGATGCATTTTAAGAATTCATGGTCACCATAAACGAAATGCATCTATTGCGAGTAGAAAATTGTTAAAATTATAAAATAGAGTAATTTAGTTTAGCATTGGTTTTTAAGATTGTTCTGAAGAATAATTTTTTTTCTTTTAATTTATGTCAAAATAATTTTTTTATGAACTTAAAAACGGGTTAAATTTTCTCATTATTTCATTTTCAAAAATTAAAATCAAGTTGTTTCAAAGTAATATTAAAAAATTAATTAGAAACTTTGCACCTTTGACAACTAGGGAATTAGTGCTTTCAATTGTTAAAGATTTAATTACATTTTTAATTTTTTCAAACTACATATTAGACTGATGCAAAACTGTTAAAAATAGCTTTTTTCAGTAGCAACACATAAAAAACGAGCTTTAACATGCTAATTGAACAAAAGCTAGCGGGCACGAGTGAATACGCTCTCGAGGTTTTGTTCAAGGTTTTGAAAACAATTAGCTAAATGATAGCATTCAGAAGACTCATTGAAAAAATCAATTCTGGCGTTTATTATGTTTTTAAATGCTAAAAAACTAACTGCATATGCTAGTAGCCTAAATGTGCCAAATAAATATGTTTTTAAAGGGTCAAACAGCTTTAAACCATTCAAAAACATTTACAAAATATGGTCATTTAAAATTGTTGTTTTGGATTACAGAGAATTTATTCTTTATTATTTTTTTAATGTCTTTAATGTGAACTTTATTTAAAGGTTATTTATAAGCAGCCAGAATTCGAAGACTCGCATCTTTCAAGCCACCTGCATTTCTATTTCGCTTTATGTCTGCGAATCATGAACACTCACGGTAGCATTGTGAAAAAAGCTTGGCGTATTTGCAAGGATCTGCTACTGAATGATGCTTGAAATCCATGAATCCAGCGACTACATCAACAACAAGGATCTTCGAAAATCAGTCAGACAAGAGCACATCAGCGAAATGATTCAAAAACACCAACTCACATTCACTGGCCATTGTATTCCCACAGTTGAGTCTGTCTTAAGTTACTTATTCAAAAAATCTGAGATAAAAACACTTAAGCTCCTAGCATACCCAGAATGCCATATCGACAAAAAAATTCGTTGTATATCGATCCAGGGCAGTCAACGCATGAAGTCAACACATGAAGTCAACGCATGAAGTCAACCAGTTAAAATCGTGGGCAAGGAACAGAAAGCTGTGGAGGAGTCATTTCATCATGCCGATGGAAAAGAAACCTCTGACCTTTTATCTTGTCCACTCAATAATGATGATGATAATGATAATGATGATGACAATGATGATAATAATGATGACGATAATGAAGTTGATAAGCAACCAAATGATTCTATTACGTCCATTAGCCTCATTGTCTACAAAAAACAAACGGTTTCCAAATAAAAATAGCTTCAAAAAGTCGAAAATAAAAATATAACAGCAATCATTCACTAAGTTAAGTATAAACTCAAATAGTATTAAAAATTTGTGAGAAACGCTTTAATTATTTATTATTGTGTAGGATTTAATTGTATTATTTATTGATTATTTCTACTTTTTGATTACTATTATTCAAATTAAAAAATAAAATGAACTTTTATTCGAATTTTAAGAGATCAATTGTTCAGAATGATGAACGCGTATTCAACTCTATAGAGCATTTATAATGAAAGCATCTTCTCAAATATTCATCCCAATTTATACAAGCTCTGAGACTTTTGGTTAATAAAAGAAATATTTAAATAATAAAAACTACAGATATATATTTACGAATACAAATGAGTGTTCAAAATGAACTTAGAGTCTTAAGATCAAAAAAAAATGGTGAAAAAATTATTTTAAAATACGATAATTCACCTTTATAATTAAAGAAAAAATGAAATAAATGTTGAAAAAATAATATTTAATATGAAATTGGAATTTCAAACACCGATTACAAAATTAATTAAAGCTGTGCTTAGAATACGAACAAAACTAGCAAAAATAATATAGATTTTATTTATTGTCAAATTTCCTTCTTTCCTTTCACAATAATCCAAAATCACTTGGATCAATAATAAATGAGATTTTTGATAGCTTTAGGCTTTCTATATATTTTCGGTACATTCTATTAAACTGAAAATTGAATGTTTAACAACTTGAAAATATCATATACTTTTGAAATAAATATACTAAATTGTAAAAAAAATTCAAAGTAGCTAAAAATCTTTTTTAATGAGGCGGAAAATATTTGAAGCAAAATGCATAGCCAGGATATTCCAAAGATAGATGAAACAGAACTATGAGGAGGAAAGTCAAAGTAGGATAAAATCTCGAGACCAAAATGATGAAATGGAATGCATGAAAGAGCAAAAAGAGTGAAGAATAAGAAGGATAGTATTAAATCAGTGGGCGCTCTAAAAGATCTTATTTGAGATAACTTCAGTGAAATATTTTGTGTCTCGTTTTATAAGTTATTAATGTTCTTGCCTAACACTTACCTTTCATTATTCGCGAAATGTCAGCCATTCACTAATTTTTCATTTTTATATGAGATTTTGAATACTTTTTCATGTTCAAAAAATTAGATTGATCTTTTATATTTGTATATATATTTCTGTTCACAATTTTTCATTGCTTTTCTTTGCATCCTATGTATAACCGTTTCAGTTTTATTGATATGGATATTTTGATAAGGTTATTAAGTTATATTTGTGAAAAATTGAACATTTTTCAACAACAAAAAAATGCATTTTTTCTGAGACGATATTTGAAGAAAAAACATTTTCGTTTACAATTTAAGAATGAATTTATCTATAAGTCAATAGAGCATAAAATAAAAATAGTGATTTAGTCTGAGATTATCTCAAAATAATCAACGAGATTCATTCAGTTACCTCTTTTCTGTAAAAACTGACGAAACCATATCCTTTAGACTTGGACGTCTGTGGATCTCGAATGATTTTGCAGTCTCTGTAAAAAATAAACATTAATTCAACGATTTAATCTGTGGAATAAATGTATTAAAATATAAGACCTTAAAAAATATTCTTTAATACAAATGTTAATCATAATATATAACAGTTTTCATTTAAATTTCAAAGATTTTTTAAACTTTAAAATATTTTTTCCATTTTTTATAAAAATATTTCGTAAGGTCTCAGGCGCTATAAAAATCAATAAGAACAATTAAAGCGCATTATGTCGGCCCATTGTGTAGCATAATATATGAAAGCACGGTTCACATGCATTATCCTTAGAAATATTTTTTAATAAAACCGGAACTCTTTCGGAATTATTTTAGAGACATACTCTAGACATAAAATAAGTTATTCTGTTTTTTTCAGTTTACATTTTGATCATTTTCATATCGGATTGCTAGTAAAATTTTTACTTTGAAGCGTATTTTTATCTGAATCCTATCTAAGACTCGAGATAGAATTCCAATTCGTAAAAAAAGTTTTTGTTTTCAATATGGAAAACAATAATAACCATCATGAAATGAGACCATTGTTATAGTAGTGTATATCCTGAAAAAGCTTCAAGACCATTTGAGCTTCAAATTTTTATACAAAAAGCTTAAAACGTAAAAACCGCCAAGATAAATAATTGTATTACAAACTTGTTGTCATTTCTACTAAACTACCAAATGCCCAATCAATATAGCCACCATTCAAAAAGAATACAAGCACTTTTACCTGTATTCCGTATCTTCTTCAGAAATAACACGTTTTCTTCTCTGGCACCTTAATCGCCGTTTGTATTTAAGCGACTATCACGCACGAGCTTCACAAATCGACATAAAATTATATTGCTCCCTATGGATGTCAGCTTGACGTTTTGAGTCTTCTTTGAAACGACCTTAAACATACAAACAAGCATACAAAAGCATACACAAGAACACAGAATGAAACAAACACACACACACACACAGACACACACACACACAGTCGTGGTGACATACGCACAGAACCTTTAGAAAACGCTGCTTATCCCTATTAATGCCTATATGCGATTTAGGCAACGTGCGTAAATATATCGCTTCTGCGTAATGACGCGGAAAAGTTAGAGCGTCAAAAATAACAAAAGCTTACGTCGCGTTGTAAAACACTATTAAAAATATAGAGCTGGAAAGAAAAGTATAATAGCGGAGAAATGACAACGTAATGTGGGAATTTATAGAGCAGGACGGACGAGTAAATGAAGAATAAGCTAGTGATAGGGCTTAATGTAAAGAAGATTTTCAAGAATTAACGATAGAAAAAACCATCTATCAAGATTTGTCAGAAGTGCCAAAGAATATATTGTATAGCCTTGTTAAGTCATCTTTTTACTGCTCCACCATGCACCCTAGCACCCCTTGGAAGACACAATCCTCTCCTAAACCTTTGATAAATAAATTTATTTGTAATATTTTAAAATCTTATCAGTATAATTTTCATTTTTTAAATTTTGGAACTTAAAAAATATTTTTTATAAAAGGTATTATTTTATTTACACGCAAAAGTATAAGTAGTGTAAAATAATTGGTTTCAATGCTGCCAGGTAACATATACCAAATTAGGGTTTGACGGTAATTTGGGAATAAGAAAACGGTTGTTTGGCCTAACTTATGTTCTTTAAGGTTTTAAAGCTCTATTAGAGTAAATTAAAAATAAAGATGCATTTACATGATTAGTCTAAAATATAAAATCTTATTATATTAGAAAAGATGTTATAACAAAACTTTAAATACTTATTCAAGTTTATACACAAAAGCATCATTCTTCTTATAAGCTCCAAATCCCTTGAAAGACTATAAGCAATGAGAATTTTTTTTAAACAAAAAGAGACGTGTTTGTTCACATAGTTAAAAAACCGAGAGTCATAGCGGCAAAGAAGCCAATACCAAAAGTAAAACGTCGGGGTCTAAGGCAATATTTCAGAATCTTATTCAATCACTTTATTTGTTTAAGGCAGCTTTTATTGCGCACTTTGCGCTTTTTTATAGAACTGAAAGCCTTATTGCGTTATTAAAATGGAACTTTTGAATTCCCACGCGATCTCTTTTCTCTTTCACGCCATTAATTGGCAGCACCTAGGCGCTGAGGAAAACTAATAAAACATTCAAAACAAATTTGAAACTCGCCATTCCACGAAAGGGTGTAATAAATGAGATTTGAAAAGCTGGAAACACTTGGAGTGTTCTTACAAGCGATAATGGCAAAGAATCTCTCTAAGGGTGCTCGTTGGGCATTGCCATAAAAAGAGACTTAAAAGTCCTTTGGCACAATACGACCTATGAAGTAGGAAGTTAAAGACTGTAAAACTCTACGTTTCACTCCCAATTATGAAAACCGCAGAAATTAAACGAGAGAATACTCAAAAAGATTTTCAAAAAACAATTGTTTCAGTCGTTCAGAGTTTAACAGGGCAACAAAATTTACATACTTTACTAGAGCATAAATGGCCTAATTTCAAAGTTTCAATTTGTAAACTTAATTTTTTTACATTTTAAAACAATTTTCAATAATCAATAGGTTTTAAAAATTTTGAAACTTTTCATTTTTTTAAAGTTTTAAAAAAATGATATAAAGCTTTAAAAAAATTTCAGTTTTGTATTTGAACACATTATTACATTTCTAAAATCAACAGTAATTTTCGTGTTTTTCAAAAACTATTGAAACTTTTTAAATTTTCTCATTGATATCAAAGTAATTTAGAAAACTCAATTTTAATTGTAATCCAAATAGGTTTAAATAAATAATTTAGAATTTGTATTTTTTAAATCTAGTTTTTATTTTTATGTTGTTTTAATCATCACACAATGGAATAATATAATAATGAAGTCAGCATTGAAACTAAAAATAACAATGGGGGCAGTCTAGAGTATCCAACTAATGTCACTGCATGTGAGACACAATCATCGCAAAACTCTACAATTCCTCATTGCTAATTGTGTTATTACAACTGATCCAACCAATCATTCTTATATTTTTATTTTTCGCTAAATTTTTATTGAGTTTTTCTATAATCTTTCTTGAAAATAAACTTTCAGATATTTTGATTCTTTTTATGGCTCATCTATTTTTTGTAATTTATCCGACTTTACTCAAAAAAAACTTTACATTAAAAAAATATTTTTTTAAAACAAGTACAATAAAAACCATAATGACTTTCCAATCATGCAAACTGAAAGCAGCTCGTTTAGAAGGCAAGACAGAAAATTGGAAAAATGTAAGAAACAAACTCCCTGACGTGGAAAGCAATAAAATAATTTTGCCGTCAATGACAGACAAATTATATTCAATAATGATCATAATAAAGATTATGTATCAATGACTAATAGCTTGTCATGAACGTGAACACTTTCTAATCGATGTGAAAATTTTGTAGACAAATTCTGTGTCATAAATTTGTACCCTTGTTTACTGCGTCACAAGGGCCCTTTGTAATTTCAGAGTGTACTTTGAAGTTTATCACCTTTTACTAGCTTCAAGCTTAACATTTTATATTCAAAATAGAGTTTATTCATATTTATTTAGATGCTAAAAATTTGTAAAAACATTCTTTGAATATATCATAAACATATAATAATTATTATATTATTATATGTTTATGATATATTCAAACTTTTATTCTATAAAAAGTCGAAATAAGATAGAAAAAAATCAAACTTCAAACAAACAGTGATTCGAAGCACATGCAAGCACATTGCGAACTACAAATGAAGAATGCAACTCAGCATTGAAGATTTGCCATTAAACGCTTCATGATGCACCGGAAGACAAGCGGAATTTATTGCCCGTAATGCGACTGGAGCTGAGTGATTATATTGCCGAGGAGTGGTGGATTATTCATGTTATCTGGGTGTGAAGCTTCTCGAAAGTATTAATTTTATTCGTTTTCTATTTCAATAGGGCTCTCAGCGTGGGCTGAATGATTAGAAACGATACCGTTCCACCCTCGCTGGCAGAAGCGTCTTCTCGCCTCCTTTATTAACAGGCGATACATTTCGTCAGTCGAATAAATCTTGGTGGCACTGTATTGTTGACGACGAATTGATGAATGATTCCCAATAAAGAATTCTCTATGAATCATACTTATTTATTGAGCAGCTCTCGTATCTTTTCTATTCTTTTTTGTCTTAGCGCGCATGTTCTGGCTGTGTGTTTTGTGTGCTTGTACGATAAAGAAAGAGTACTGTGGATGGAGGTACAAAAATACAAACAATTTTTTTTTTGAAACGTATGCGAATAGTGCTCAGCTGTAGATTGCCACTAACCTTTATCCAGTTCAGACATACAAGCAATCAATAATTTATTCCGTCTTTTTGTGTGTTTGTGCTTTGGAAAACGTGTGTTGTTTTCTTTGCGAATGCTTTGATGCATCTAATGACCGTCTACAAAACTACAATGCCGATAGACATAAAGTCTTTTATTCGAGTTTAATTACAGCACCGTAGAGTGCTTCAAGACGTTTCCAGCTGAGCAGCAACTGCCGATGGATCCAGCCACTGTTCTCATGCCCCATCAAATCCGCAATCTCATCTTCCATTAAACTAACAATCTTCTCATTTTCTCAGCCGATGTTTTAAATTGTTTTATTGCTCGTATTGGCGGGCATCGATAAATAGCTTTATCATCTAATTCTTCACCTGCCTCACACTAACAATGATAAATGGCACAATTCCTAGATATTTACTTCTAGAAGATTTGGAAAAAATAAAGTACCTTTTTATCTATCAGCGAAATCATAGAATTTTTATTCAAGTGGAATAAGATAAATTTTCTAATTGAAATCTATTGTACATTTTTAAGTTGTCAAAAACCTGTTAAATACCCACTCAAAAATCCAAAATTTTAAAAATAAGCTACTTAAGCTCTTAACACCAAATTATGCATTGAGAAATTCACCAAAATTTACACAAAGGCAAAAGAAAAAAAGATTGATTTGATTGATGCTTCTTGAGAGAACTATTAATAACTGTATGTTCTGGTAGAGAATAATGCTGTGGTCCTCCGTGAAATTAAATCCTTACCACGCTTTAACCAACTTCTAAGCCCATCTGGATTCTGATCTATGTGCTTGTTTAATTAGTTTTCTGAAATTTCTGGACTGCTTTTCAATCTGGAGTTTGGTAATTAATTGAAACAGCACAAAGCTAAGTGCAAAAATACGGAGTTACACTATTAAGTTCATGAAAAAGTCAAGTTTTTTCACATATATTTTATAATTAGGTTATATTCGGGCAAACAAATAATATTTTAAATTTTTAATAAAACAAAAACACTGTAGACTCTGAAAAATGGTCATTGAAAGATGCATATTGAACAAAATAATGTATACTTTTTAGAAATAAAAAAATATGTTATAAATCATATAACTCAACAAATCTTTTTTGATAGGTTTCTTTTTTAGTTAATGGCTTATTCTAATGAATATTTTAAAAAAAGAATTTTTTAAATCTACATTTCAAATTAGAAATATTTTTCCTATAGGTTTCATGTAATTGAACATATATAACCAAATCAGGAAATGTTTGCAGTGTAGTTAATTCATATGAAAAAATGTTTTAAGAATTTGAATTTACAGAATGTAAGATTTTGGTAACGCTTAGTTTATCTCATCAAAAGTGCTTAGAGGGAAGAATATGAATATGTTAGCGAGGGTATTTGTATAGTAGATAAATTATTTTTCATTTATTTATTCCTCTCTCGGGTTATTCTAACTTAGTATGCACACTTTTTATGTATTTTTCTTGTTTGCACACGACTAAATATTTTTAGAAAAACTTGAAAAGTTTGTTTAAAAAAGACAGTTTTTAAAAATAGAAATAAATTGAGAATATTCTTTTAAATCTTCCAAATATTTGCTTAGAAACTGTTCACTTTTTGACTTTTTTGACATACCCCTAATTTGTTGAAACAACATCAGTTCACGCCTAGAAAAGTGTTTTGCAAGTGCTTTAAGCAAATAAAAACAATCTGAAAACAGAGTTAAAAAAGAATATCAAAGTTTTGAAACTCAGTATTCAATTTTTCCAAAGGTCATTTCAATTTTGAATTTTTGAAACGTTTTGTGATATTTTCTAATCAACATAGTGGCGTTTTAATATTGGAACAAAATAAAATCTACGTTTTTTTAAAACATAAAACATTGTAGTTTTATTTTATTTGTTTTCAAAACTATCAACAAAGCATGCGTAAAACATATTTTCATTCTTTTAAAACATAAAAAAATACTTTTCTCAAGTATCAAGCACAAAGGCTTCAGGATTACAAAAATACTTGCTCCATGATGGCATTTCCGCTTAACAAGTAATTTATTTGGAAGTTTGAAATGGAGAAGATAAATAATCAGGAAAAGTGAAAAGGTCAGAAGTAGAAGAGAAGTAAGCACCGAAAGTGGGCCTGCGAAAGTGGACTGAGATTAAAGTTAAGGTTAGAGTCGGGGTTGGCAGTTAAACCATTAAACATATAACGTTCGTGATAAATGGCTTTCTGTGCGGAATGATTAATATTTCAGCTGCAACACAAACAATCTCTTTGTCTGCTGTGTGCGTCAGATCTACGAGACACCTTAGCTTTTTCATTTAATTGAGAAGTCATTCACAACGCTTAAATAATATTTACACCCAAATGTTCTTCTGAAATATTTAATCGATATAAAAATATTTCATGAAATTTGTGAATGAAAATGTGTGAAACTATCTGAATAACCAAAGTTTTCGATAAAGAATCGTTCAGTGAAAAATTTTCCCAGAATAATTACATTTCTGAAACACTTTTTCACGAATGTCATGTTTCACATAGCTGGCATAAAAAAAGCAATGTACTAATATAAATGAAGCCGAAATGAATGCAGAAATACACACCTATGTATGGAGAAAATGTAATAAATATTGTTTATGGAGTAAACGTCTACGCATCAGTTGGAACGAAACATAAGTTATGTCTACGGTACATCTGAACCCGCCTTTCAGGGTCATTTCTTTGGCACACATTTATTCGCCAAGCTATTTCTGAAAAATTTATTTTTCAAAATATAAAAGTCACGATGAAAATGATGTAATGAGAATTCTACGTAAAACCTTCTTTCACATTTTATTCGTTTAAAAATCCGAGTTTTTTTTGTGAATATGCTTTAGCTTTTGTGTCCTCAAGCGGCGATGTCTTGTTATTGTTTCACTGCATGATGGGCTCCAATAAACATTAAAGAGATCATAAGCGTGTTTGCTAATTCTAAGTAGGAAGAAGATTACTTTTTATAAGTCATGAAAAAATTGATTAAAATTATAAGTAAAAAAATAATAAAAAGAAAACTTTAAAATAAGTATATTAAAAGTTGTCATAAGTTTTTATAACGATGTGTGTTGAAAATGAAGTTTTATTAAAATAGGGTATTCCCGAGATAGCACAAACTCTCATTTGATAATAATAAAAATAATAATTTCGATAATAATGAAAATAATAATTTTGGTAATAATGAAAATAATAAATACCAATAATAATAATAATAATAGTAAAATTTCAAATACAATGAACACTTAAAATTTCTTCAACTTACGATATTTGTCCGAACGGAGAAAAAGCATCGCGTAGCTGGCTAGTCTCTGCGTCCGGGCTGAGGTCACCCACAAAAATGTGGAACAGCTCTGTGGGGTGGGGATATTTTTCATTTTTCAATTTTTTTATAATGAATGAGATAGAAATCCTAAAAAAAAACAAAAGATGTTCGATAGGTAAATAGATTAAAATAATTTGTGAATGTTCAAGTAAAATAAAACTGGAAAGTGTTTGGAGAAATTTTTGAGTGAATTTAAAAAATAAAACAAAATTATGATTGAAAAACAAAATACTTGTAACTTTTTGAAAGCGAATAATTTTCTATGTAAATGCAAAATAGTTTTTTAAAGTTATTCTAAGTATACCACTTGTAACAAAGTGCAATACAATTTAGAATGGCATTAAGTCTCCAAAGAAATGTGCTATTAGAACGAAAATGGAGACTGAATATGCGAAAGGGGTTTTAAACAACTCTTTTGCGTCTGCCATTGGTACTTTTTACGCGATAAATCATTCATGAAGAACTTTTATTGCACTAATAAAGAATTTCCAATTATCATAATTCAATAGTATCTTAATTATGATTGCATTCTTGCTAGAGGTAATGAAAAAAACAATAGGTTTTATATAAAAAAAACAAAATTAAATTTTTTTTTCGACTCGAAAAAAGTGAAAGTAAACAAAAACCAAAATGAAATAGAAAATCCAAACAAAGGACTCCATCCCACGTGGCCATTATATAAATACTGGCTCCTCCTACCACCTTTCTCTTTTGACTTTCCCTACTTCATACGTTTTTGTCTTTTTTGAATTTTTCACTGCTCTATCCTTCTATTACGGCCCAGCAATGGATTGATTGAATGAACTTTTTAAATTAAATAAGCTTAGATTGAAAAGAAACTCTATTTTCCAAGAAATATTTGTTAAAATGTCAGACAGCGTGTCATTAAAGAATAAATACGTTGTAGTTAATAACAGAATGCACTGTTAACGACTCAAACACTAAACCATTCTTGTTTATTTTCTATCAAATTGCTTCGGCTTTTCAAAGTTTCGTTATGGAACAATCACTGCTTTTAAATTTTTTCATTAAATTTTTATTTATGAGTTTATTTTTTTGAATTAATAAAAAAATAATTATTTAAACTTTAAAATTGTTTCATAAATAGTTTTTATAGCCATAAAGCTCTTCTCTAGCTATTTACTCTTCTGTAGGCTTTTTATTTTCAAAAGCTTAATGACGCTTTTCATTCAGTTTATAAAATTTAAAAAATTAAATATAAAAAATTAAATCAAATTTGAAAAATAATAAAACAATTTTTTTTTTCATATGTATAAAATAAAGAAAAATAAATAGGAGTTTTCCGCTTGGATGTGTTTTTATTTCTGAGCAAACTACAAGCGTTGACGCAATTTGATTGTAATAAACTTTTATATTTATTGATTTTGTTTAACATCCCTTCAAGTGGCAGGTGTTTTCAACTATAAAACGATCACAAAGACCACAACAACAATGATACACATGTAAACATTTTCATAAAATGTATATATAAGTAAATGAAAAATCAAACGGTCTCTCTAAATAATCTATAGCTTGCAGTCTTTTAACGGCAACTCCAGTTGAGAGCATTGATTAAAAGTATCATAGAAACAAAACAGCAACTGAAACCAAAAAAGTTCACTCTGATAGTTTCTACCTTTCCCCACAAACAACACTGACAATGATCGATCAAAAATAATTGAAGACTAATACAACTAATGATAAACAATTGCAGCAACTAAAACTGGATTATTCATATCATTTTGGCGCCAAGTCGAGGTCTTCTTCGCGACTTTACACGCAATAATAAAGCGTTGCACGCAACGCTAGCTAACAAATCATACTACTGTAAAACCCCATGTATAAGACGCTATTTTAGGCAGGTTAAATCGTTATCATCACTAAATTCACGAAATTAAAAATTGAATGCAGTTTCACGTTGTTTTTTAATCTTTTTAAAAAAGCTTTATTAACCCGGTTTTGCATTTATTCGACATTACTATTTTAGTATAAAATCTCATAGGTTTGAAAATCATAGAAGAATAAACTGGATTAACTTTTCTGTGAAATCTAATTTAAGTTAGTTATTTTTATTAGTTTTTTTCAATAAAATACGAGGTGCGTCTTATACATGGTGTTTTACATTCCACAAAAAAGAAAAATGCATAAATAATTCATAAGACACATGACTCTAATCACTTTATGTATTGTAAAAAATGACAAAAAAAGTTTTACAAAACTTCTAGAATACGTTTTTAAAAGCGAACATTTTCCAAAGTGTATCAATCTAGTTTTAAAACAAGCTTTTAAGTTTTTTCCATGGTTTTTTACGTGTTATTTATTTATTTTTTGTGATTTATTAATCTTTTTTATTCTAATGAATTCTTCAACTAAATCAATACTTTTTGTAATTCTCGTATGTTAAAGTATTAATCTGATTATTATTTTGAGTGAATTAATTTTAAATTTCAATTATAAACATTCCTTTGAATGATCATACATTGTTATTAAGTACAGGTTGATAATGTAAAATAAAGTAGTTCTAGTGATTGAAAAATATTATCAAATCTTTGAATAATGTAAAAAAGTTTTATAACTTCCATTTTTTAAATCTTTAGAAAATTGAGATTTATAGCTAAATACTTCAATATTTAATGAAAGTTAGTTTGAATTACATTTGTTTTAGTAGGCTTTGGTGATGGATGAGGCATGCGTTGCGTGAAAAATGCAGTTTGGTCACTTTTAAATCAAGGTTTCAGTATGTCTATTAATTATGCAAATATAATGTTATTTTACATCAACTTTCTTAAAATATCTTTATGTAGTGATATCATTTTAATTGAATGTTTTAAATCTTATTAGAAATTCAATGTAATGAATACTTTCAAACATTAAATAACTAAATATAACTAAATTAAATAGCTAAAAAAAGTATGTTTAAATTTTATATTATTAAACATTCCATGTAAACTTGTTTCGATCGTTTTAAAACTTCAATATTTGATAAGCTATTTTTTTATATAAAAAATGGAAAGTACTTATTACTTAGGCATGTTAATTAAGTTAGCATAATACGAATTAGTTACTCAAATTTGCGTCCAATATCCGCACCTCTATTGCAGCCTGAATTGAGGTGCTAGAGCAGAAAAACATACAAAAGTAAAAGTAATCATTTTTGAAAAAATATTCTTGTGGGTTTTTGTCAGACATAATTTTTCTATAAGAAGTCTATGGTGGTCAATAAGAATTTGTTAAAATAATACTTCTATTTTCCAACATGAAAAAGTACTTATTTAAAACTGCCCAGATATTTCAGTATTTCATGGTGTACATTGAAGCCTTTTATTTTTTGAAGTTATAAATGCCCAAGAGGTTGCAGCTTATAAAACTTTGCATTCTCACGTGAGTGACTAAAATTACTGTTAAAAGTATCAAGAACGATTGGAAAAAACTAAAAACAAAAGAGAATTTACTTGCATACTATTAATCAAATAATATACATAATCAATCGTTTTCCTATTTTTGTTATACTTGTTGTTTACGAGCAATTATTTTAGTCAGTTCAGGCGTTTTCTATTTCTTTGCCACTCCGGGTCACACTCATTCATCATTCAAACACACGCACATACATCCACCAAAATAGGCACTATCGCCTACATACCATTTTTCCGATTGCCCGAATATTTTTTCTTTGATAAATCATATAATAAAACCAAGACTGTAATAGAGAATTAAAATGAAAATAGCAACTGCTGTTTATTGTGAAAATCCCTCATAAAAACTCGCCAAAATTATCTTTTGAGTTACACTTTTTCTAGGCTTCTAGCTGATTAACAATGCCGATGTAATGCCACGCATAGTAGTGGGCAATGAGATGCTCAGTTGATTAATGGAATGATCATTTAGCGATCGTTTGAAATTATCCTATTTGAATGCCACTCTTATAACTTTTTTAACGTTTATATTTTAGAATAAACGCTAACGCTTCATTTAAACTTTATTAATTAACAAAACTGATAATAGTTGTAAACAGATTTCAATATTTTTGAGCAAATATTTTGTTTCTTGAAAAGAAATGATAAAGAAAGAAAATGAGCTAAATTAATTGCGAATAGAAAAACTTAATATATTTAAGAATATAAAATATTTAACAACAATTACGGGTTGAATAGAATTAACTTACTGCTCGGGTCGATATGTGGTACGATGCACTGGCCTCCTTTCAATTCCTGCTGGATTGAATAATTCAACATTAATTGTTGAAGAATAATATTATTTTTTAACAATTTATTTGAAATTTGAGCTAATATTTAAAATGATATAACTTAGTGATATTATTTTGTAAACTTTCATGTCATTTAATTCTTTGAAAAAATTTGAGATATTTTCGAGAATAAATATTGAGAAAAGCTCAAGATACTTAAATTAGCTTGTAAAATACTTTTAAAAAGTATCATACAAATATTGATGATTTATTTTTGACAACCTTTAATTGAATTTAAATTTTAAACCTATTCCCTGGAATGATGTGTTCTATAATGACGACAAAATAATCATCACAGGCAGCAAGAGCAACAATGTCAATGGTGACGCTAATAATACTAATGCTAATGGCACTAAAAACAAAAACAAAACAAACAAAACAAAAGAATTAAAAAACAACACATTATTGACGACGCTAATATCCGCACTTTATCGACCAGCACTGCAATCGTTGAAGCGTTATTTTAGCGTTAATTTCAGAATTAACTTCTTTTCACAATTTCATTCTTTCTTTTTTTCGTATCAGTTCTTGAGATTTTTTATTGCTGAATTATCTCAATTTTCACAGTAGTTTTTTAAGAAAAGTATTTTTGTGAGGACGGTGAACGCATTTAATTAATCATCGCCCTATCCTAGATAATAACCGATCTGTCAAAACCATTTTAGCCAAGAGTGTCTACTTCACGTTTTCTAATTAACGCAGAATGATAAATAGGGAATTAGGCATTTTTTATATGTAAAAAATATAATAATATGTTTGAAAAATATGATTTTCTACGTATTATTTATAATCGAAAAAAATATATCATAAATAAATTACTTTCAATTATTAGTTAATTTTTTTGAAAAATAATTATTTAAAAAAAAATATTGTTTTAAATTTTTATTGTTTTATAGATTTGATGAAAAGTTAAAATTAGAAAACAACATACTCTAATAAAATTAAAGTAACGCCAGCCAAAAAAAGCTTCTGGGCAATTCAAAAATTAATCTATAGAGTGCTTGCAAGACAGGGCTGATGGAATGTGAAAGGCTTATGCTGGCGAGTCATGTGAATGCTCTAGAAGCATTATCCAATATGCCTTTTTATGAAACACGACATTAAACATTTTTGAGTTTCTATTTTTCATTTTGGAATTCTCTAAATACTCGTTTTTTTAAACAAGGAAATTAAGTCCGATGAATTTAAAAAATGATAAAACTAACTCTCAAATACCAGATAAAAAAATTATAGATTTTTATTTATTTATTTTATAGTTTAAACAAATGTTGAACAAGGTTTGTAGAATATGCATCATTATTAGACAGATAAGATTTATCTTCTGACTCTCTGAAAATTGTAAAAATAGTTAAGAGCAGCACATCATCGTCATTGTTCTGGTTGTTCTTTAAAAGTAGCCTTTCTAGTGCCTTTTTAATGTCTTTCTTATGTTCAAATTAAGTTTTAATTCTTTTTTCGCCATATTTCTGTGCTATTAGCACATCGATAAAAACATTCGTCTTTTCATGTTTGCTATCGTGGCGCTTGCACAGTCCTCTCTTCGCTAGCTACTAGGCGATGGAAGGAATCGAACTATGAGTCGGCGTCTTTAAAAGTACCCCATCACCATTCACGATTTAAAAGATCATTACAACAATTTGAAGTGTTTTGGGAGTTTGTGCAAACATCCATCATTATCGTCTCGAATTGTGATTTCAAGTTTTTACATTTGCATGGTTTCAGTGAAGCGATGAAAAGCAATTAAACTCTGAAGTACAAATTGTCTGAGGGTGAAACGACTCTCGACTTGACCAACGGTTAATGGTCTTAAGTTTGAGTGCAACCCATAGGCGCGAATTGAAATTTTTTTAGCGTAAGAAGCCTGGAAGCCCGTTCAGGTTATACGCCAAATGATAATACCTGTTATTATTATCATTGTTATTTTTTTATAGTATTTTTAATATTATTATTCAATGATTTTGAATCCTTTAAACTAACATTCGAAACGCCTGATTGTCATTCAAATTTGATTCGTGATTGCGCTTCTCTTCCAGCGGAGTACGCCCTTTTATGTCATCCAATGATAAAAGGGGCATTGAACTAAATTTATCAGATGGCTTTGCTCTCACACCAACGTCATGAATATATTTGCTAGCGTAACAGACAGCTAGAATCAGCTTAGAACCATTATGGAAGTCAGAGCTCGGGGATTTGAGGCGCCTTGTTGAATGGCTTGTTTTAGCAGACAGATTTGTCAAAGAATTCGATTCATAATTATTTTTTATATTTACAACATGTCAACTCAGGAAATGGCAAATACTGTCATAAATCACGCCTGATCCGCCAATGCATAAGAAGCTTATGATTATGCTTTTTCAGAGAAGGTACTGATAAGTTTTATGAGCTCAGCTTATAGATAGAAAAACAAATTACCAATATTTTTTTCGAAATTTACTAAAAAAATAAAAATAAAAATAAATATATTTGGTTTGAGTTTCATTGATCTAATAGTAAAAAAGAAAAATATATATTTAAAAATGTATAATTTGAAAAAAGTTTGTTTCAAATAAAAATGATAATAATTTTTCTTTTCAAAGTTGCTATTCAGAAAATTAAAGTTATCGTAAAAGTAGCTGTGAAGGATTAATATCATTTTATTTAAAAACGTGAAAAGTAATTATTATTCATTTTTATGAATATTCTTTCCAAAATATTTCACGAGAGATTTAAAAGTTTGATGCGCCAAACTACTGAAGCCTGAAAATACTTTTTCATCAAATTGATTTTTTTAAAAAATGTATTAAATAAAAAACGTGCTTTTTGAAACTTTATTAATTGAAAAAAATTATTAAAAACTTTGTTAATTGTGGGGAAAATGTAAAATTTATTAATTAAGATTTGTTAAAAACTTTTTTAATTAAAAAAAGTGTTATACTTTGAAAAGTTTTTGAACGCATTAAAACAGAAAGTCTCGTCAATTTAATTTTTGAAAAATAAATAAACGATTTTTAGCTCTTAGTCACCAGTGAATGCTTTAAAGCAATTTTAAACTTTAAAAAAAACTGTTGAAAAGTTTCAGCAAAGAGAAAATGAATGGTAGAGAAGATGAAAGAAAGACCACCAAGACATTTTTAATGATTTATGGAAAAAAATTTAACGATTTAAACAAATTGCATGTCATTGATAAGTGGTAAATAAAATAAAATTACTTTTTTGTGCATTTATCATTTCAAAATGATGTCAATTAAGAAAAAAATTATTTAAAAATTATTTGGACTATGCAGCGTTTTTGCGTGTGAAAACAAATAATAAAATGATATTGACATACTCAAAGTATTTTTTCAAATTGAAGTACTCTTCAAATTTTAAATACTATTTTATTCTTTTTCAAAATTCCGAAATTTTCCAAACTTTGTAAAGGGTCGAAATAAAAGACCAATAAAGGCTCGATGGAGGCTGCATGTGTTCTTGCGGCTCAGCACGGTCTTGAGATAGGATTTTAATGCTTTTCCGCCGATCAACTCAGCTCCTACGCGCCCATCAATGCCTCTAAATCCATCACCACAGCAGCTATCCTCTGGAAAGTCACCCTAGGTGGTACTTGTGTGGAGAGAGAGACTTTAAATAGAAAAACTGATGCAGTTGTTTAAATAATGCCGAGTTTTAATAATTGAAATGATCAAACAATCTTACAATAATTATTTGTCTTGAATATGAATAAGAAAATATGTCGAATTATTCTTGATTCATGTATTTAAACAAATTATATTTAAAATATTCCATTGACGCTACAAAAAATATGATTCATAGCAAAAATTCTCACCATAGCAAAATGAAATAAATTTTTATTATAGAAATTTTATAATTCCTACGTAATGGTCAATTTATTAATTTTTATTTTTCTAAAGATCAAAAGTTTTTTTAGTCTTTTATGTAACCCTAAAATCTTTTGATGTTCTTCAATATCAACTCTTAGAGAATATTTAAGCAGTTTTTCTATTATTTCAATGTAAAAAATTATTGTTATTAAATTTTTAAGTGGCAGAATAGGTGTAATCTTGTTCAAGCAGGGTCCTATGTACCAGTTAACTTCTCGCGTGACATTGAAAAACGTGTAGTTTTGTTACATCACTTTTGACATAGTTTTTCAATAACAATAGCAATTTGTCTAGCATTAAAGTTTCTTTGTGATTGAACTACTCACTTGTCGATTTTTTGACTGAGGTTTTGACAAAACTCCAATCATTTGGTCATGCCTTTCAAAGTTAGTGTTTTTCTTCCCAAGAATATCAAAAACACTAAATCAAAATTGTGAAAAAGTGAAAAAGTTGCACCGGAAAGAAGGAATCAATACATTTTATTTAAGTATTTCTAAAAAAAGAATTACATAATTTGTGAAAAGCTGTTTGAAAACCGATACATTATCAGAAAGCTTTTAAATTCGATATTAAATAATTTAAAGTATAGTTCTAGGTTTTAAAAAACTAGTTAGTTTTAAACAAAAGACAAGATTATACCAAAAATAACAACAAGGACTTTGTTTAACTGGTTTCAACTAACCACTTTTGACCTAATTTGTATATTGGACTAAATTAATTTAACTTAGGTCTAAATATCGAGAATCAATCTTCATATTTATCGATTCGATAAACTATAAACGAACATTGTTTTGAAAGTTTAAATTTGATTTTACTCAAATTTAAAGTATTTTCGATATATTTGCTCTTCAAGTTGAAAACATTAAGTTACTTTAATACTAAAATTCTTCAGGTTAAATTTATTTTTATAAAATGAAAGAATGAAAGAACTTGAAAAGAATTTTTTTTTGAAAATAGAAATTCTCTTGATTGAAGAATGGACTGGTTGATTGATTGATATATTGTTTGAATGCTGATTGATTAGATGATTCATCGATAGTTGCATTGACTAGTTTCAAGAATAGCTAGTACTAAAAAGTACAAAAATTATTATTATAAAATGTAAACAATTTGTTTAATTTAAATTGAATTTAAAGTTATATCGATGAAAGAAGCATAGTAAAGATTCATTGAAAAAAAGAGACTTTGATGATGCTTGATGGATCAATGAGTTTTTTAAGAGGATTCGAATGAACCAATTGACATTTCATAGCACGAGGCCTGCATTAAGTTACTTCAATGACCACAGTTTTTCAACTTAACTGATTTCAATAATTAAATCAACTTTATTAAATTTATAATTAAATTATGATTCTTCACTGTTTTTATAGCAATTCTATAACATTTTTTAAAATCTATTCATGGTATTTTTAGTTTTAAAATTTTTAAGAAACTGTTTTTTTCTTTCTGAATTCAAACCTTTTTAAAATTTGTAGCATTACAAATAGCCTAAGTTTCAAAAATTAAAAATGGAAAAAGTTAATTTGGTTTGACGGCTAAATTATAAAGATGTTAGAGAGGCAACTGATAAAAGATTTTGAAAAAAATTTAAACTTATAAAAAACATTTAAGAACAGATTTTTTTGCAATTTTCATGAAAGGAATTTTAGATGAAAGTTTAATGTGATTTTTTCGAAAGTTTTTATTATTTTTATTTTCGCCATAAAAGAACATGAGAGTTCCCACTCATTGCTTTAATGAAAGTCTAATTCAATATTTATTAATGGAGGATGTTTCAGAGAATTTTAATCAACTAAAAACTAACAAAATGAAAACAAATTTTATTTATGTTAGACTTCACATTTTAACTTAACTTAATAAGCACGAAAAATTTTCATAATTAGTTAGATTTACATTATATTTGATGAATTTGAAAAGTTTTAAATGACGCTTGATAGATGTTGTATTACATTTTTATATCTTCCCAAAGCTGTTCAAGAGGATACTGAAAATCCAAAGTTGAAGTTTTTAAAATATAAATAATAAATGTTCCTAATAGGATTTTTTATAGATACTTTTCAAAAAGAACTTTGGAATGAATATTTCTTTAACAAATAAATATTAAAAATCTTTTATTGTCGGCTAACGCCAATGAGTGTAAAAAGATGAAAATGGAAACCGAAACTCTTAAATCAAAATGCAATAATCATTTTCTAGTATAAAATAATTAATTTTAAAAAAAAAGTTTTTATGCAAACATTACATTATTAAAATGTAATAAAATTAAACTGAAAAATTGTTAGTGGATTTGGACTTACAGAATAACGGAGGAACCTGATAAAGCTGCCACGATATGATGAGTAGAAAAAAATCAGTCAAAAGTGCTAGAATTTATCTCAAACATGTTTTTAAGTTTGATTGGAGCATAAAATAAAATTAAATATTTTATTAACTCATTCATTTATTAGTTTTCAAAGGTTTTTTGAAGCTTTACAATTAATTAAAACCTTTATTAAAATTAATATTTCATATTCAATTAAGTTTTAAAAATCTGAAAAAAAACTTTTGAAAAGTCATTAAAAAATATTCGTTAATATAATTGAAAGTAATTGAAAGTGTAAAAAAGCAATTAAACGCTAGTCGGATAAAAATCAAGAAAGGATTCTTGCAAATGGCTGATTGAGGGGCTTGGGGATGAATGCTAATTTCACAGAGAATTCATTAAAATTTCATTCCTTCGAGAGCAGCAGTTGGAATTTAGCACGATGATGTTTTAAATAATTCAGGCTTTTCCTTGACCATTATTTTCCTCTTTCCGGGTAAGCAGCCTTCCCGTATAACCAAATTTTTGTATCATTTATTGCTATTTTTATTACACTTTATATTTTCTTCAGTTCAATAAAATGCCTCATCTCTATAATAGAGGGTTTCATAGAGTTTTAAATTACATATATTTATGAACCGTAAAAAAACAAAAATAAAAATATTTAATGAGATTAAAAATAGTGTATTGGCAAGTGAAATAATGAATTCGGAGAATAAAGGAGCATCAGGTTTTACGATCTAAAAAAGATAGGTTGTTCAATGGAGGGTGAGAGGATTATTTAATGTTTTTCTGAAAAGAATCTAAAAAGAATGGCTTGAAAATAATGAAAAAGGTACAAAAAGTAAGATTATACTAGCTTGCAACAATTGAAAAGATAGTTTGGTAAAATAAAATAATACTTTTTTAAAATAATAATTTTTCAATATCATCTATTGAATTAACTTTGATGCAGTTATATAGCTATCATTTAAATAGGAAAAAAATATTTCTTATACTTATATAAGCATTTTTTTAGAAGAATTTTTTCAATCATAAAGAATTTATACTTTTTTAATAGTTTTTTTAAATATTTATACATTTTTTATATTAATATTATTTTATATATGAAACACTCTGATAAAATACAAAATTTATTAAAGAATCATTTATATAAAAACCAGTTTTAAATAAATACTTTTAATTCAAACATTCAAATTCGAACTAATGTTCCTAAATTTTTGTGAAAGATAAAATTATTCTAAAGTATTTATATTAATGAAGTCACTAGATCTTGTTCAAGTTTGAGAAAACAGCGATTTATATAAAACAATAAAGAGTTTGAGAATATGTTGGAAACAAAATGGCCGTATTTTTGGCATGTTTTCTCAAGTATTTGCGACAGCCTTTACGACGTGTCGAAGCTACGCACGCATGTGTTATAGAAAGATTTTGGGCGCTACTGTAGTTCGCTCGAGTGCGGATTGTCGAGACTGCTTGGTGTGATCTCGTTTTGTTTTTTGGGGTTTGTTAGCTAGTTGTATAGTTTGTTAGTTAATTGATTTGTCAGTAAGATGATTGGATGGTTGTTGATTGTACATTTTTTAGATTTGTGAATTGGTTTTGAAACGTGTTAGATTAGACATTTTCCAATTAAGCGGTTTTCTTTCATTATTCTTTTTCCAGTTTTTTCCTATTTTACAATTATTATCACTTTTCTTGGAAAATAAAAACCTAGTCTTTATATTTTCCTTTACCACAATCAATTGTGGAAATAAAAGTGGTAATTTATACAAGAGAAAATCATGAAACCTAATTTTTTAACTGCAAAAACTATTTATTAATAATTAAAATTAATATTTATTTATTTAATATATGAAGTTTTGGGAGATATACTAAATAAATGTTTTTTTTATTAGTTTTCAATCTGGAAATAGCATTTTTTGAAAATGGCAATAAAATTTCTAATTTGACGTTAACTTTTGGGAAAATACAGAGACATAAGAGAATGTGATAGAAAATCCCAATAACTCAAGCTTGATGACTCAGTCATAGGCTGAGTCCATTCTTTTCAACAGTTCACGCGATCGCCTAATTCTTCAGTCTGAAAGAACACGAAAGATCATGATTCCCGAAGTGAGTTCTTGAATTTATTTTGTTCTTTGCCATTTTCCCTAAAACAACACGTTTGATATAAAATTATGTATTCTTGATTTTTTGGTATCTAACAATAGAGCTTAGTCATTGACACTAATCGAAAATCAAATCAAATTAAAAATTTTAAAACCTAAAAAACAAAATTTTAAAGTTTTAAATTTTGACACAAAAGTCTTTAAGTATAAAAATTAAATCGTTTACAAATTTCTGATCAAAGAAAAGAATCTGAAAGAGCAATAATTGAACTAATTTTTTCGTTCTGATAATATATATTTTTAAAATATGCAAATATGGGAAAAAAATTTAAATTGTCAACTTTTTCTTTAAAATTTTAAAATTGCAAAATTATGAAACTTTTGTTTCTTTTTAGGTGCACTGCAAGAACGATATAATCTAGACTTATCTGAAGATGAAAGCTTGATGAAGGAAAACATGTGCGCCGTTTGTAATTAAAAATGAAAAGTTATTATTAAAACAGTAAACATAAAAATTGAATAATTTTGCAATAAAACTATTAAAACTAGAGAATCGATGTTCATATTATACGGAATATTTTATACTTTTATAGAACTCCAAAATACTCATTTTAAATAACTTGTTTTATACTATACTTTTTTTTGTAATAAGAGACGAAAAGATAGTGGATTGAGCTACAAAACAACCACTACTAATAAAAACTACCCTGGTTCTTTTCATTTCTCCCTGTCAGGCTCCAAATGACTTCTATACACTATTTCAAGCTAGAATCCACAAAACAATCATACGATATTACAACAAGCTTCTATATTTGAAAACGCTGTATTAGCTCGAGTGTCTCACGACTTACTCTAATCATTAATTTATTTACTCATTAGGTTGAACCATTTGCTGACAGTGAATGTAGAACTCTGTAGAGTGTGAGACTTTAGATGCCTTTATTCAGTCTGCACTCATCTTTGAAGAAAGCTGACATTCCAATCCGTGAGATTCATAGGATATTTTAACCTTTTAAAACCTATTCAATTTTATCTTCATTGTTTTCTATTTGGGGCTAATAAATGGGGCTCTTCTTCATGAATATATTTAATATTCTCCAAATTTGTTTTTTTGGTGCCTATTTGGAATTTAACAAAGCATTTAATTTCATTAAAAACTCTATTTTTTTAACTTTAGCTTACATTTTAATTAAGATTTTTATTGAGTATCTGATAACATTTAATATTGCTCATATCAAGGTAACTTTCATCTTTTTTTGAAACTGCTGTTTCTAAATTCTTTGGTTGATCTCCTATTTTATATCTTACGGATGATTGCATTTCTTTCTATTATGGCCTTCCTGATTCTACTTTATATCCTCCCTGTGAAACCTTTAATTGTTCAGCACAGATGGTTTCTGTTATACTTTGTAGTTTATGGCTCTTTTTTCGTATTTTACATTATTCGTTTCCTATGCCATCCATCAGATCCACCCTAAACTCTTTACGCCATGTAGTAAATCCAGCCAAAAAGATATGAGCATCTTCACAAAAAGTTATCAATATTTTGAAAATCTCAAAATTTAAATAAACAAAAAACAATTATTGTTTGAAGCGAAATGAAATAATTTATTTTGTTGTTATTTAAATAATATAAATATCGACTCAGCACATATTATTAGAGTCATTACAATAAATTACACAACGCTCACTACGAATTTCTAATAATTTCCTCTTTAATCTACCCTTGATCTCTTATTGCATGGAAGTTTTTCTGAGCTCAAGCAAACATAATTTAATAAAAATCTAATATATGTAAAAGTAGATGAAACGTCAACGAAGAAACGAGCATAATAAAACTTGAACACATTAATAAATATGTTTTGCTTGAAAAAATAAAATAATCCAACTGACGAAGAGAAGTAATCAGAGTGTATATGACGGAATGGCAGGAAAGTAACGAAGGTAGGTGCGTTGGGGTGGTGGGATTTAATTCCACCGGGATAAATGAGATGAAGAAGAAAACGTCAATGCTGAGGCTTTAGTGTTATGCGAACCCGTGGAGGCTGTGCATTGCTTCAGTGATTGTATTACATTGATATCGTTTTTCAGAGAAGTGTGAGAAATAAGAAACGGTGCAAAGAGTTTCTAGGTATAAGTGGTTATTTTCTTTCTACAACTTGACAAGCTGTTTTAAGCTTGAAAAAGTGAAACTTTATAGACACTATGTGGCTGGAAATACTAAGCTCATGCAAAAATGTTCAGTGAAAAGTTATATATTTTGGATATCATTTTTATGAATTAAAAAAAAGAAATGTAAATTTAAAAATGATTAACAATGATTTCCAGTGCAGTAGGACGCTTTCTAATTCAGTCTTTGATGGATGAGAACGTAGTGGAAATTTGCGGAAAAGGTCATAAATGAATAAGAAAGTGCAAATAGAAACAAAAATTCAAAAATTTAATTTTAAAATACAAAATTTCGTGACGCCGTATTAGATATATTCAATGAAATCTAAATTATTAATAAAAATTTAAACACCAAAAAGCAGGATTTTAATTTTCTTTTTCTGCCATCCATCATACTGCATCACAAATCCGTTCGTTGCCATTTAAAAAACTCTTAGTTCCCTAGTTTTAGGTCTAGTATATTTTGTATTGTACATTTTTGAACTATTTTCAATTTACCAATATATATATATATTTATATATATATATCTGCTAAAATTACAGTAAAATACTAAAATCTTTGGAAATTTAGAACATAATAACTTGTTTTTTTTTATTAATTATTTTAAACTCTAATCTCAAAACAATGATTTAAATTGTCTCATTTGAAAATTTGAATGTTTAGGGTGATAATTGAGGCATTAAAAAATAAATATTTGAACTAATAGTTTTGTTTTCGAACATTAAAAACAAGTATTTTGAATGTTCAAAGTTTCAGGTATTTTAAGGTGCATCATGAATAGGTCTCTAATGTTTTTAAAGTAAATATTTTAATCATCTGCCAAATTTGAAATGCTTGCGTAAATCATTTCATTTGCAGGCTGTTATGGAGACTTTTCATTTATTTATTTTCTAAACATGCTTAATAAACGTATGGACAGATTCGAAAGTTTGAAATTCTTTTGTTCTTTTGTGTTTTTTCAGTAAAAATTAAAAGTATTCAAAAAAGGTTTTCATTAAATTAAAACCAAGAGAGTTTGATTATCGTGTCAATTATTTTTTTTTCAATCAAAGATTCTTCAATTAATGATTGAATTTTTATAAAGTGAATACAAATGAATACAGTTTCCAAATCTTGTAAAATATCAAAATTACTATTTGAAAATAATATATGTGTCATTGTTGTAATATCAATAAACTTGAAATCAAATCATCTAAGCCCTCAAAAGAAAATGTTAGTTTCTCTATATGAAATGACTTAGCCTGGAATTGTTTGACCTTAATCAGAAAGTCACTGAAATGTTTAAATACGTAATTTCAAAAATTTTATAATTAAAGGAGTTTTACATTTTCTATATGAAGTGAAAGTAGGTTTTTATTAATATTAAATAAAGATTAATTTGCGTTGAGTAGATTGGAAATGTTGATGAAGAAACTAATTTTAAGCTTTATAAACGTTAAAAGATTACCCTTTCAAAACAGCCGAGTCTTACTACTAAATTCTTTTGATTAAATTTGAAATAAAAACATCTCAGAATTAAGTATTTTGAAAAAAGAGTTTAAAAAATATGTTACGAAAATGGCTGATTGAGCATTTCGAGACCAAAAACTAACTATTCTATAGAACGAGACAAAAAAGATGTGTTTAATGAAGGAAGAAACAAAATGAAAAGGTTTAAAAGTGCAAATGATTGAAGGCTAGGAAAATTGTGAGGGTGATGCTGAAAGAGGGATTGATTGTATGGATGATTGAAAGGCCTTAGAATTTCTATTCAAGCCGCCTCAAATCAAGCAGTTCAGCGTAAAAATATTCGCAGATAAGAATGACTTTGAAAAGTCAATTTTAAATTTTCAATCAGCCTTCGACTCTGCTGACTACGTGAGATGCCAGTGAATTCACGCATTGTTTATGATTTTTTAGCCTTTCCTTTCCTACACTTAGATACTTAGTTCTTGCATTTTATCCCATCTTCGATGATGCTATTCTTCTGAAAAATATTTTAAAAAACTGAAAAAACATTAATCAAAATTTTAAAAAAATTTACAAATCTTTTTCACAATTATTTAAACCTTTATACGTCCTACATTTTTCAATATAAATTTCAGCTCTGAATAAATGACCATTATCTGTATCAGAAAGGTTCAGAAAATTGTTTATAATGGCATTGGAAATGCCTCTTCATGGAAAAGAAACTGAAATCTTCCATCTGTTCAAGAGACTGGATCCAACGGTGCAGTGAGTCAAACTATCGGAGTGTGTCCGATGTGATTGACATTTTATTTTCGTAAATTGATTATAGAAGAACGTTAATGATGATAATGATGGTAGTGGTATGGGTAGTGGTAATATTATTAGTAAAAAGAGCATTGATTTCCACCCTGCTGATCGTGGTGATGATGATGGTGAAGCTGGTTGTGATGTTTTTGTGGAAGGATAATTGCTGTGTTATTTAAGCAGGAATATGTGATGATGGTAGTGAAGATAACATTATCGATAAGCATAATTTGTTTTGAAAATGTACCTAAGCACAAAAATAACATCGATCTTTATTTTACAAATTAAGATAAAAAGATAAGATTTATTATTATCATATTAAAAGAAAATTTATGAAAAAGATAAATTATGGAAGAATTTTAGTTCACTACTTCATTTTATCAGTTCTTATTATAATGTTTTCGGTTGATTTATTTTTGTTTAATGAGAGGAAAGCATTAGATGAAATATAAAAATGTAAAAAAATAAGTGTTTTTTTCAAAAGTGAGTTAAGTTAAATTTCCTCATTTGTGAATAACTGTGTTATTTTTTATTTATTCATGCAGACCTGTGTCGATCAAGAAAAAACTCGCAGCAACACGAATAAACGGGTCAAAACAAAAATAGGAGACGAATAATAAAACATCGAGGTTATAATGCGTACATTTCATCGCGTTAAATATTAAAAACCTCCAATGCGTATGCATCCGGTCGACATTAAATTGTGTCCCGAAAAGCAAAATTGCTTCTGGCATCTCGTGCCTTGAAGACAAAAAGTTGATTGGGCACGTGAGCAGACGTGTTACGCAATTGATTATATTTCCAATGAAAACTCGATGCATTGATTGGGTGATGAATTGCAAAAGATCTGCTGAGATGAGGCGTCCATGCGTTCATTTGTATTTCTTATCTTCACTTTTTACTTTTCTGAGGCAGCTTTTGATATATTGGTAATGAAAAGTTATACTTTTGTGATTTATTGTCATCATAAATTGAGAGTAATTTTTAGCTATGAAATGGTTCCAATGGAAAGTTATTTGAAATAATCCTATTTCTTTTCGAACAGAATCAGTCAACAAAAAAGCGTAAACTCTCAGTAAACTTTCATTACATAACTTTCAAGACAATCTGTTATGAGTTACAAGAATCTTTAAGGTACTAGAAAAAAACATTGCAATTTTATCAGCAAAGCTTTCAGTTATAAAGAAGAGTTGTTTTATTAGAGCGTGTTAACCCTACTTTATTACCGAGCGTTTAACCTCGTCACCAGAGCAACTCACGTCGTCAATAATAGAAGACTTTCACACTCGCAAATAGGCACACAAAATAGCATTAGCTCGCTTATCGGCCAACGCTTGCACACTCAGGGCACAGACGTTCACACGTACAAGCACACGTACATGCACACGTACATGCACACGTACAAGCACACGTACATGCACACGTACAAGCACACGTACGCAGACAAACGCAAAGGGATGCCAAGTGAAACATGGAGTCATCATGCGAAAATACAATCAGAAGACGCTGGATCTTGAAGAATTCATGATGGAGCCAAGTGCACCAGCACCACATCGCATGGACACTTGAGTGCAGGGAAGGTGGGAATAAGATCAAAAGTTATGCGCTTGTGACTTGAAAATGGTTCCACACTTTTGCAGATTATATTTTTTAATCTTATAATTTAATTTAATTTATACTTTTTTTTCTTTTTTTCTCAGTAGAATTATTATAAATTCGAGGCAGGTTGCGAGATAACTGTCTTTATTCGATTATAAATAATGATACAAAAAAATTGCTAATGCTTTATTGCTCTAATTTCAAAAGCGCGTTATAGAGTCTAATGAATAATTTGTGTTTCTGTCTCTTTTATTTTCATATATCAGCGTTCTCTTTGAGTGCTTTGGCAAAAGATTCGTTTGAAATATTGTTCAATTAAAGCGGCTTACAATCTATTTCTTTGTCGTATAGGCACATTGAAGACTTTTTTCGCTTTCTTATGATTATTTTTTTATACTTCAAAATACCTTCGTTCGCTAAAAAAAATTTCTTGTTTTTTTGTTTTTGCAAAACATTTTTCATTAACCTTCATTTCTTGTTTCAAAACTATCGATTAGGCCATAATGTTCTTGAGTTTCTGACTAAGAAAGAAAAAAAATTTTTATAGTTGAGCTTATAATTCGAAAATATCGCATTAAAAAATGTGTAAACAATAAAATTATAAATTATTTTTTTTATTTTTAAAACTTTTCTTTTTATGAATGATTTAGTTTTGCTCCTATTTTCCTATTTAATTTACCTACTTACTTGAACACATCTAGTCCTGATTTTTAGAGTAGTTTTAATTTTTATAATTAAAAAATGTTTCATACCATGGGAGTCAGCAATTGTATCTACATCATAAAGTATGTCATTTGTAACCAATTTGCTCAAAAATAATTGAAGTTATTAAGTTTTTTGAAATTTAATAGTGCACTCTATTTTTATTTTTTTGGGTTTATATATTGTTGATTTTTAATGTAAACTTTAATTTTAAAATATGAAACTTTGAAAGCAAAGTTCCAAAGAAATATAAGTATGCCATTGAAATAGCTGGAGCGGTGAATGAAAAATCACCTACATAAATTTCGTGGAAATTTAAAAGTCTGCCGCTTGAAGATTTGCTGTTTTTGATTATGAATCTGTCAAAAGTTTATTGCTTAAAATAATTCTAAAACCCGTTTTGAGAAAACTTTTTTCAACAATTTTAAACTTTTAAAAAAACGCAATGGTTTTGCACTACCACTCTTCTCATTGTAGCTGAGTAGCTTTCCAGGAAAAAACATGTCTAAAGTGGCGTAAACTCTGATGGAGTTCCAAATCACTAAGTGAGATAAGTAAAACAAATAAATAAATAAATAAGATTCAACCATATAGAATTTTTGTTTTAAATATTTATTTTTTGAGTTCTGAACAACGTCAAATTGTATCAAATCTGAGTGTTTTATTTCTAGGTAGATTAACTCCAAAAAAGGCTTTCAAACAAATATTTTGAATTGTCATTAAATAAAACTCTTGCACACCACCAAAAGATTTGATACGATTTTTAAAACTAAGCCAGGGAAGCTTCTTACTTTTTAGTTTCTGTTATGACTCTCACTTCAATGTTGATGATGGACTGAAGTTTCTGCAGCTGAATCTTAGGCAATACAAAAAAATGGTGATTTTATAATCGAAAAAACTAAAAATAAAGTCTTGGGCATCGATTGTTCTAGAAGCTTTTGAAGCAATCCAAAGCAAAGTTGTTGTTATTTGAATTTTAATGAATGATTTGTATTCAAACGGCGTAGTTTAAAATTAATGGCAAAACATTTAAAACAGATTTTTTAACGAAAGCCATTTTTTATTTTATTGTTTTTTTCAATAATTATATCAGATTAAAAAAGTTGCGTGTTGAAATGTTCCAGAGTTTTCAATGTGACAATTATATTTCAAAAGACTCAAACTATGCCATAATTATTTTTCTTCAAGATAATTTTACTTTTTTTGCTTCTTATTTCTCATGTCTTACTTCTGTTTACACAGGATAATTTTTGAATCTACTGCCTATCAAAGCCTTTTGAAGTCTGATGAATCGCTTCTTTTTGTTAATATGCAAGACTTATTTATTGAAATTACAAATATAAAAAATACTTTCTTGTAGAAATGTCACTTAGAAGCAAGTTTTTTTTCATTGTAGTGTTTTGATGCAAATGATGGTCAAAGTAATAAATTATTTTCCCTTCCATTACATACAGCTGTTCCTCTTTCATTACATTCATTGCATTTGCTATAAATTCTGCATTTTTTGGATATTATAAACATTTTTATGACTTTCACTATCTGTTTATAAAACATACATTTCTTTCCATCAAAACTACTCCAGTATCAATGTGATCTATTAATTCTTGAAACTCTTTCATCCATTTTTCACCGTTTCTACACTTTTTACTACTGCCTTCACGAGAATTATTCGCTTAACGTTTCAACACAGCTTACTTTTTATGGCCAACCCCCAATCATCATCATAATTACTGCCGCCAACAAAGAACGCACGAGTGAGTTGAGATTGCTGAGGTCGAATCGAATCAATCATAATATTATTATTCCTCCCGATATATCGTTCGTCCAGTGCCCATACGTGGCTGCGAGTGTGGCAAAAAACATTAGAAAAAGTTGAGAAAAAAAAACATTTTTATGCGAAGATATTTTTATAGGTTGATACTAAATATATTCTAGAATTGAAAATACAAGAAAAAGATTATTTTAAAAGTTTATCCAACATGTATGTTTAGATTTAATGCTAATTTTGTTCATTTTTACTAATGAAACTGCGCATCTATCAAGTTTTTGTTATTTAACGTACAAGTATAGAGTTATTTCCAAAAAAACTACAAACACTTAATATTGACTGTTTCTTATAGGGATATTATATCAATGCCAGTTAGTCAAAATGTTATCAATTGCTTTGAAGAATCCTTATATTACTTATCAAGTTGGTATTAAGGTGATTTATTTGACACGTGGCAAATTAACATGATATGCTGGTTTAACATCATAAAAACACCGATTTATGGTAATAGACAAAGATTGCTTGTTAATATCTTTTATTGTATAAAAAACATTGTATTTTTTATTGATAAGTTAACATTCTATTAATTAAAATTGTGAACAAATATTTCTTTAGTTTATATTTTTTCAAATTTAAATTTATATTGAATTAAACATTATTTATTCAAATATAGTGTAAAATTGTTTTTAAAAATTAAAGTCTTTTTTACAATTTTTGCATGATTGAAAATTGCTAAACTCAGCATATTGTTTTTCTAGAAAGAAATAGTTGATTGGCAAGTTTAAAAAAGTAGTCAAAATAGGAATGATTTTAATTTTTCATTTTTTCTATTTTTCTATTTTAGTTCTTTCAAAATGCACTTTTATTTTAATTCAATGAAAATATTTAATTGAAAAAAAGGACAGACGAAATTTTAAAATTACAAATTTAATTGTGCATATTATTAGAAATGTAATGTGTGAGAAATAAAAAAACAGTTTAAAACCAGCAATTTTAAACTTTTTATTAAAAATTCAAAGAAAATTTTAACTACTGTATTTTTTTAAAATTCAAGTTTTTTTCAATATTATTTTTGACTTTCAAAGTATTTTCCCAGTCGAAGATGTTCTTATCTGTATTTATACTGACCCCTAGGCTTTTATGTTAAGAAACTTGAAAAAACTAGATTCTAAGGTTTACTTTGAAAAATCATGCTTTCACTTAAAAATTTTATAAATAAATGCCAAATAAATTTAGATTTTTAACATTTCTAATCAAAGTTTATATTTTAAAATAATCAAGTTCAATCATGTTTTTTCTCATTTCAATTTCTCTTTGAAAATCTATTTTAATTAATTTTATTCATTGAGAAAAAAAATTATTGTATTTTTTCTATCAGCATTCGGTTAATGTACGCACTTAAGGTGCCTTTTCAACGGATGAAAATAGTACGATGCTTCGACTAATCAATTTGTAGATACAAATATCGCTAAATGTAGTATTTAAAACCTCTTCTAAAAAAAATTTGTGAAATTATATAACTTTATTAGATTTTTTAGGTGCTAAGTTGAATCACTTTTTTATTCAATCTTTTAACACTTATTGATATTTTGTTAAGATATAGGAACTTGCATTTATCTCAAATCTCTCAAAACACCTCGTATTTTATTGCTTGCATTTATGACTGATGTTTTTTATCATGATGACTACTTTGACACTTAAACACACACACACATACACTCTCTCTCTCTCACACAAACACACACACACAAACCCAAAAACATAGACATACAAACTGGCAGAGCAGCAGAAGCGCTTGCTGGTGTTTCTGATATAAACATCGGGTTATTTATGGACGCTGATTTATGACATATGAAAGAGCCATCAATCCACGCATCCTTGTGTATCCCACTCGATCGTGCAGTGTATTAATCTCATGATCGATAAAATCATTCCATGCTCTAATATTAAAGCCTTTGTATTTGTCATAAAGATTATTTTTTGCTTATTACAAAATACAATTACGTTTGATGGATTCTACTGTTGCCACGTGCGTGTTGTAAGGTCTCAAAGCTTGCGTTGCTGCTACTACTACTACTACTAATACTACTTTTATTTCTACTTGTGTTAATACTAGCAATACTACTATTAACTATTACTAACTCATCTTGATCATTATTTTTTTGATAATTTTACTAATTAAACTACTATAATTACTAATAATGGCACTTTTTACTATTTAAAGTTACATTTAAAATGGCATAAAACTTTAGAGCCCTATTGAAGACTGAAAATATTTTTTACTTGAAGAAAGCAAGTTGTACTCAAGACATTTGTAACATACAGTCTTTGATGAATCAGTCACAAGTGAGCTCAAAGGAGAATATCATTTCATTTCGCCGTGCATTTAATTGATTGGCGAAAAATTATCGTAACTTTTGTCATATTCAAATAAATTTATCCAAAATACATAATCGAGAAAAAAGCTGCAAATCATCTTCCACTTAAACACATCTTTTTTGTAGCAAATCAACAGTTGTTATCTTAAATCGTGTAGAGATGCTCGTCTTTCATCACCTCTCTTATCTCTTTTTATCTTATTATCTTTGGCCTAATATGCCATTTTCAACTAAATTTACCTTTACAACATTAAGTATCTCAATTGAAAAAGAAATTAATTTATAAATTAAGGAATAAATATATTTTACTAATTAAAAATTATGTTTTAAAATTATATAGTTTGAGTGAGCATGCCAATCATTAATGTTGTTTTATCGCTGTTTTTTCGACATGTTCTTATTGCCAGTAGCGTTAGCAGCGAGGTTCATTTGTGAAGGTTGTTGATTGTTTTTTTATCTTCAGCCCGCTCTATTAACTGCTCATTTTTAGTTTTATGCACTGGAGTGAACTATAATTAGTTCTTAGACAAGAAAGAAATCCTATTCATACCATTCCTCAAAAGACCTGCTTATCATCAAGCCTTCAAAACCGAGTCTTATAGATGTTTAATGCCATCAATTTTAAGTAGTTATTATAAATTATTTGTAAAATATTTCGGATTTTTTCAAAAAAATAAGCTGATTTGTAATAATTTTCGTTCTCTATTTATTAACACGTTCTTCCAGTTAATACTTCCTGATAAATATAATTATCCTAAAACATGTATCAGAATGCGCTGTCAACTCTATTGTCATAGTCGACGATCCGTTTATCAATCTTTTCTATTCATGCTTATTTCTTACTTTTTCTTCAGTACACACGTTTTTGAGGCATGATATTTTTCATAGCCACTTAAGGCTTCTGGTTGTTTTGTTGATCATATTTTCTTTTGAAGATTGCAACGAAGTAGAATTGGGATGATTTAAGTCATTTAACAAGCAAAAATATCGTCGCTGAGTAGAAGAATTGATTATTCTACAACTTTAAAGAATGCATTGATGAATGTAAGAATTGATGAACGTATAAATAGATGCGTGGGCATTTGCATGAAAAGAAGCATGAGTGATGGGACGCGGAATGATTTGAAAGTCCTTCAATCATGTAGACACATTGACAGCTATCTGCTCATATTTTGTCTATTTTAAGCTCTTTTTTCGATTTTTGATACATAATGACGACTGAAAGGTAAGACAGCTCATATATAACCAGACTAGATTAATGTTGTGAGCTTCGAGTACTAATGCCATACTACGTGTTGCTTCTGACACTGCAATCTCGTTGACTGATTTGTGATGTTTGTCATACTTTTAATATTGCTTGTCGATTGAAACCTTTGATTCTTTAGACCGCTCTCATTAATTTTGTGCAGTTTTCTATTTTTCATTTATGGTTATACTATCGGCTATCTAACGATATCCTATTGATAGTTCTAGTTCATGTTCATCAGTTTTTATTAAAAAGCTTTCAAAGCGTATAATATCAAGTTTTTTTTAGAAACTCTACAGTTTTTTCAAAGTTTAATACAATTGTATGAAGTCTTGCTCTTCCTTTAGTACTTTAGAAGCATAAAAATTGCGTTTTGCGCGTTTTTAAAAGCTTTAAAATCTCATCTGTGGTTTCGTAAAAACCTAGAGATTTAAAAAAATTTGACAGCATTCAACTCATGCCAATTTAATTACATCGAATTCAATTGCCTTCTTACTCAAGTTTGATAGGGCTTTGCAGGCTACGAAAACTATTAGTGAGGCTTAATCCTCCAATATTGACCAAAGCCATGTTTGTTATTTTCTAAAGAAAAAACCTTTTAAATGATGTATGAAAAACTAGTAAATGCTGGGATTCTTTAAGTTTATGTTTGCAAAGGAAAGATTAAATCATTTTTTATAAATCGTTTACATTTATAATAACATTCTGAAATTTATAATAATTGTATAATAATCTTTTAGTTTACAAAATTCTTCTTTGACCAACGCTACGTTAAATATATTTGAAGAAAAAAAAATTAATAAACAATACCTAAACATTGAAAGAGGAAATTCGAAGTTTTTGCTATGGGTGGAATGAACAAAAGTGTGGTAATTGATGATTTAAGAAACTCACAATAATCATGAGAAATGTTTTCATAAAAGTTTTAAATTAAGCAATTTGAAAGAAAAGCCTAAAAAGTTCATTTTCAAAATCTATGGTCGATTTAGGAAAAAAGAATTTCAAAAGATTTTCTACTAAATTTTAAGAATGTTGTTTATTATGCATCAGTGTCGAAAAAGTTTTTATATAGGCTGAACAAAGGTGGTGAAAGAGTCTATATTATAAAAAAAAGTTGTAAAGTTTGAGTAGGTGATAACTTGAGGAATATAATAAGTACAGCGCGTATGATTCTGGGAAGAGATTCAGAAAGCAAGCTTTTTAATTTTTTTATTTATTCTATGTAATTTTAAATGAATAAAGTGGAAAAAAAGAAAATTTATTCAGCCATAATAAATAATTTTTGTTTAAGCATTTATGCATTGTTAATTTTTAATATGCTTTTATGCACTGTTCGTTTTCGTTTGCTGATAGTTCTGATACATAAAAAAAATTAAATGAATATAAAAGCAAAAATGATAAAATAATATTTGAACAAAAGTTATTTAAAAAAACAAAAAGTAAAGTAAGGGAACAGATTGTAGTACAGAAATTATCAGTTGCAATGCAGGATCCCATGAAGTCTTTCTTTTATTACCTTTTATTACTTTATACTTTACAACTAAAAAACTAAATATAACCATGCTTTGGTTCATACTTAACTATTTTCAAGAGTTGTTCTATTCGATATAGCATAATTCCGATAGAAAGTAAAAATGATAAAGAAACAAAATATTTAGAATAAACAAAAGTGTGCGTGCTCACTACTTTTCTCGGCATGATTCTCAATTATGTAATTTAGGCTTCAGCTCAGAATGATTCACCGACTCACTTCACAAACTTTGCCTACCATTTCAGTCTTTTAAAAGACCAATCTTTCATAATATTATACAACGCTTTGCTTAAAAACAAATATAATTTTTTACATACTTGTTATATGATAGTTTCAACAGTATTTTTAAATATTTTTTTCTCAACTAATTGTCAAACAATTTCATGACAATTTTATGCTTACAATCAATAAAATATTTTTTTATAAATATTTGATTTATTTATTTAATAAGACGTAAAATTAATCCAAAAGTTGATTTTAAAAGTAAACAAAAAAATTATTTAAACACTTATGAAAATTAAAACGTTTGAAATTAATTTAAAACATTTAATTTATAAATAAATTTCTTTTAGTTTTAAAAATGTTTTCAGAACATATTTAGTTAATAACTGCTTTCATTCACAAACGATTTACAATGTCCAAGGTGTTTTACTTAGATTTTCCTGAAATAAACTGTGGAAAATAATTGTTGGCTTTAGGATTAGAAACAAACACTTCAAAAAAGCTTTCAAAAATTTAACACTCTGAGGTTGAAAAGGTGTTATGGAATTCAATTGAGCTTCATGGTCGACCTTTCACAAAATTGAAACTCATTTATTCTATGTAAGTGAGAAGTTTCCAAATGACTTAAATTCCAAGTTAAAGTAGCGGATTTTCAGTAAAATAAACATCTTAGAATGACAAATTTTTAATAATAAACTCTAATCAGAGACTGAACAAAGAGCCAAAAATGAAAACTATTGAACTAGAGCAAAAATAAAACATTTCAACAACTTGGGAATTTTTATTTATTATTACGCGCTAATAAAAATAAACTATCAAAGTACTAGACAAAAAATTGAACAATTAACAATTTTAAACAATATGAATAGTTTAAACTGCATGAAAACAAGAAGATCAAACAAATGCAAAGAAGAGAAACTATACGGATGATTGGATTGATGTTTTGGTCACCAGCTGTGCGCCTTCTGGCTTCCTGGCGCCAGAAGTTTCACTTAAACGACAAAGCAAACGATTTTCTATGCTCCCTTAATCGACAACGCTTGTCCCCAGGCGAAGAAAGTATTTTGGAAAAACATAGATAAAGCAAAAAATATTAAATCACACTTAAATAGCGTGAACATCTTTTTTAAATGAAAGTCTCTGGCATTGTATTTTTCAAGAACATGAGCATCTTTTGTTGTTTTGTGCAAAAAAAATATGTAAAAAATATTTGTTCAAAAACATCTTTCTATAAATGAGTATTTTTGTATGTTTTTGAATATTTTTATTCGTTCATTTGAAAAATAAAAGAAAATAAAAGTTTCAACTTTAAATTTTATTAATTATTCAAGTATACTTATACCAATAAAAAATGTTAAGGTATTCTTAGTATTTCTCAACCTTGAATGCCACTCATAAGTTCTCGTAACCAGCACAATCGGACACAGCCGGCTCAACTGAATTCCTCATATCCATCAAGCATATTGATTACCTATCGAGCACCAATAAACAATTTAAGTTGCAGTAAACATTTAAGGCAGGCTTATATCTTCATAGAAGCACTCCTTTATTCTTGAATCTCGTGTTTTTATTAGCTGTTTTATTGTGCATCTTTTGGGAAAGCTCTGCAATGTTGGACTTACAATCCATGAAATTCCTCTCTGCCTTCACTTTCTCTTAATATTATTCCAAATGCGTTCATTCAAATACACTTATATTATTTCCATTTTCTTTCAAAGTATTCGAATAAAACCGTTAATTGCAAATAATAAAGCTATATCAATCCTTCAGAGCACTTTATGAACTTTTATTGAATTTCTGAACTTTTCTCTCTCTCCAAGCACCACTCCATTTACGACTTGGGGCCTCGATTAAGCGCCCTTTATTGTGTCTTTTGCTGCTTTCTTCCGCTATTAAGGGGTACTACCCTCACTTTCTCAGTCCACAAAAAGTCAAATTTAAATAAATGTTTAATTTTTTCTTAATATAATATATATATATATATTTAATTTTTTATTTAAGATTTACTTTTTTTATAATTAAATTTAAATTTTTGTTTAATTGTTAAAAATATATTTAGATGTAAGGGGTTTTTTGAGTATTTACGGCTGCGTTCCCATTATCTCATTTCAGAATAGAGCTCTGTATATACATAAAAAGAATAATTTTCAGTGCTTTTATCGACTCAATAGCAATCAATATATTTTAATATGTTGATCTCAAACTTCTAGAATGTAGTTATGAATGCGTTATTAGCAGCTTTTAGTATTACTTTATTGACTTGATGTGAATCTCTTGAATTTAAACTATTAAGTTGTTTCAATTAAAAAAATATTACTTTATTTTCAAAATTCGAATTTAGAATTTTATTTTATCTAAAGCAATTCACTTTTTGGAATAATTAAATGTAATGTTAATAGACGAAGATGAAAAATTGTTTTACTGGCAAAATATGGTTCTACCAATTAAATTAAATAATTTTATTTTTTCTCATAGAAATTGTCACTTTTAATTTATTTTTATTTTGTTTCATAGCGTTTTTCCATGAAAAATTGCATGCATTCAGTAACTTTTTCTAATTTATTTATAGTTTGGATGTACAGTCATTCTAGCAATGTGATGTTTATTTTATTAAACAACCCAAACAAATATTTTTTAAATACATTTAAAAAACAAAACCTTTATTCAAAAAAACAAAATAAAAAATTATAACAAAACTCACAAGACTGAAATTAACAAATAATACCACTAACATAACCGGAATGAAAAACGACAACTTTTAAAACAACACTAGAAACTATGGACTGAGCATCGAATGAAAAGAACACTATCGAGTTGTTTTGCTGCCTAGTAACGGGGGAATCAAAGGCAACACAAAAGATCGCGACTTGTGCAGCGACTCGTCTATATTATATTGAAACATACGTTACGCACAAATAATGCATTCGAACAATAACAGCAGAGAGAGAATAGTTTCAGGCTATCAGACAGAGGATGGACATTTTTTTACAATGAAGAAAATATAGTTTTAACAATTTATTGACTTCTTTTGTGGTGAATGTTTTGAAGGCTTCAAAGTCATGCTTACGGAATAGTCATTCTGAAATTTTAAGGATACACGTTGATTTTCAAAAATTTCATGATTATTTTATTTTGTTTTGACGCGAAAATATTGAAAAGTCGTTTAGCATCTTTAACTATCAATATTCCATCACCTCTATCACTTTGTAAGCTAGATCAAAAGCTTAAAAACAATAATAATCTGGCAAGACCTATTACAGCAAAATAACCATGAAACAATTTCAAGAATAAAAAAAACGATATCTTTTGGAAATAACTTTTTTAAACCAATCAGTCAAAATTGTTTTCATACATTGTTAAACCACAATTTTTCTCTGCCTCTTAACGAAGCAAAACCTAAAAATCCAAAATATATATCACGAACACCTAGTCAGCCGCCACCATCACACAATTTCAGGTCTGAGAAGCGACTAATTAATGGAACAAGCAATAAAACACCCGGCTACACTTGCAATCGTAACACGCTAAACGTACATATGTAAATTAATATGCCTGTGTGTGTGTGACTGGCAGCCTAGTCATTCGCACTTGTGTAACTCGCGCACGTTTGTGCGGTTGAAGAGTCTCGTGTTTTGCATGTTTTTTATGAAATTGGTGCCTTTTAAAACATTCGAGTTTATTGTTTATTGCCAATTTCCTAATTACGCACTCAAACTTCAGTTAAAGTTTTATTTAAACATTTCAAAACAAACTTTATTGTGTACTTTCCTAATTATGAAGCTTCGCAGATGCTATAGAGGCTATTTTGAGCGCCTTTACAGCGTCATCAATATTTTTCATGGTATTTTTTATAAGTTTTCTCAAAACGATTTTTATTTTTGTTTTTAAAACATAAATTCTTTTTTTTATCAATTTTTATGTAAAAAAAAGTAAAAACAGTTTCCTAACAATTTAAAATGGCTTAAGTTATTGGAAAAAAGCGCGATATAATCTAGCCTAATTAAACGTGTATATAGTTGAAAAGAATGCTGATAAGTATAAAATTAAATTTTTTAAAGTTAGAAAAACTTTTGAAGAAATGAATATTTCAATAAGAAAGCAAAGCTATTCAAACGTCTGATCTTCCGACTTCATAAAATATAAATCCTTGTAATGATGCTTATGCAAGTAAACACGCACTTTTTTCAAACATAAAGACATCGCTGCTTGCAAAAAAAAGTAAACACGCAAGTATTATAAATTTTTGAATCCCAAAAAATTCAAAACGAAGATTTTAATCAGGCCTAAAAGTCTTTTTTTTAAAGTCATGAACTCACCACCGAATAGGCATTCGAAGTGGGTGCGCAGTTGTTTTGGTAGGGCGAGGTGATGGCGTACCACACGATCGAGTCCATGTTCGTCTGGTAAGGAACCAAGCGGGTTGTCATGTGGATTCTGAAAAGAATTTTTTTCAAGATTTAGATTGCGTGAAGCGCTGAACTCAGTTTTAATTAAGATGTTTGCTTTATCAACGCTGTATCTATTTCAAACAAGCATGAGAAAAATTCAACAAAAAAGTCGGTTTTGTGTTGAAATTTATAATAGATGAGTTTTTCTTAGACGCTTTCAAATGCCGTGGATAAAATTTTATGATTAGATTGTTTTTTATAGCCTCGGAAATAATGGACTATCTAATAAAACTACAACAAAAATAAATCAATATAAAAGTTGGAGAAAAAGAAAAAGTACCCAATTATAATAGGAAGAATGTTATCAACCGATTAATGGCGAAATCAGCGCTTTAATTTGGATTTTGATATAAATGAACTCTATTTAATTTCAAAATGATAAGCTAAATTGTCATAAACTAAAATAATTAGTGAAAGACAACAGCAGAAATATAATTAAGTTGATAAGTCTAGTTTTAAATAATTGATTTTAAACTCAAAACTTTTTTCTTCAGATGAAATCATTCAAAGCAAACATTTTTGAACTTGAGCCTATCTCTTTGTACTGTAAAGAAAAAATAAAATTTAAAATTAATAAATTTAAAATAGGTGCTCTTCAATTCTAACCTTTAATGTTAATTAAAAACAAATAGTATGTTGAAATTATTTGCAGTTTCAAAATTTAATTTTAAAATGTTCTCTTTGTTCCATAAAATCAGTTTTCAAATAACTATTTTTGAAATTTGAATTTCAAATATGGTTGATACATGTAAGTTTACGCTATATATTAAGAATTTTATTCACATTTTTTAGTTTAATTTCTTGATGACGTTTCATTTTTCTCATTCTTGCAAGCGTGTTTAATTGCGTTGAATTTACATATTCAAACATTTTTATAGTTTCCAATAAGTTTTTTCGATCTTGTTCTAATTTTTATTTTTTATGAATAGTATCAATAAAAATATTTTGAAAATTGAGCTTCACGAAACTTAAATCTTTACTATGTCTGAATGAAGTTTTACTATAACATATCTCATTCATTTTTTTCACAATGAATTTTGAACAAAATGTCCTCATCAAGTTTTTGACACAACGCAATTGAAGTTTCGGTTCATTATTAGAAAACAGTCTACACTATGTTCATGCCTATCACATTGAAAATATTATAAAACGAAGATTACACAAGTTTATATTCACAAATGTGAAATTGGAAAATGTCATTAAGAATTTTAATAAAAAATCAGTCTTTTCATTAGTGTGTCTCTAGAGAAACTCAATAAATGAACGGGAGTCGAAAAAGTCATAAAGTTCATTTAAAAATTTAAATTCAAAATTTATTTTGTCGTTTAAATTGCAAATTTAACTTTTATTGTAATTTAATTGTACAAAAATAATAATTGAGAGGCTATCAGTAATTCGAAAATGTATTTAAAACTTTCATTCAAATGTTAACCTTACTTTGAATGTTTAATTAGTTTAATGTGTCTTAATTTCACAAGAATGTAATTGAAAAATAAAAAAATTTCGTTGGTGATACTTAGAGGCATGAATTTTTACAATTGTGTGCACAGTTTTTTTTATAATTGACCAAATATTATTTTTGAATCTAATACTCTTTCTTTTTATAAATAATATTTTCTCCTTTTTTGCAATAAACAGTTTCGTTAAATTCTGTTTGGCTGACTAAAAAAGCGCACAAATTGTTTTTTAATTTATAAAAAAAGTTGTATTCGGCGTGTCAAAACAAAATTAAAAAAGAATAATTAAATATATAATTTAAAAAATCAATCTTTCATTCAAAAAATAATGAATCTTATGTCGGTTTATTCAAATTCCTAGTTTAAAAACCCTGAAGTGGAATTTACAAAAATTAACGAAATTCATTTTGGTCTTCATTTTACAGCTTCGAAAAGTTAATCAAAGACTGCTACAATAAGTATTCATTGTTGTTCAGAGGTAATATAAATATAGAAATTTAATCTGGAATACAACATTGATGATGAACTTAAATAATTTAATAACTTTTAAAATTGACCCTGTAAATTAATCTTTAAATCCTGAACAGTTTCAATGAAGTCAATTTTTGTGAGAAAAATACGTCGGGTCGTTATCGCATTTATTTGGGAACAGAGGGAGTAATAGTCTTGTCATTTAGATTGGTTTATAAACATTTTAAAAGTATTTTCTCAAATCAATTTGGGTTTTTATTTTTGTATTCATTAAAAAGGATAACATTGCTGACATTCCAGATAAATTAACGGCATTATATTGAGGCAATCGAGAAATGGTGTTAATAGGTATTCTTGAAGCTACCCAATAAAGACCAAACAATTTATTTATAAATTATATTTCAAGCTACAAAAACGTATTTTTTTGTTATGATGAAAGCTAAATATTGAAAAGTATATTCACAGCAACAAAGTTAGCGATAACATCACTCACTGATTGACGTTGTAAGAGCCAAATCGCAAATTGCAGGTTGTATCCAAAGGTGATGGGCGTCTCAAATAGGCTCAAATAGATCCTTAAGTCTTTCAATTTTCCTACGCTTGAGTAGAACACACGCTGTTAAAATCACTCTAAAGATTAAGCAATTACTATACTCAAAGTTTCAAATGTTTTAAAATTCCCCACTTAGAACTGCATACAAATCCACTAAAGTACAAAATCTTAAAATACAAAATTGTCTCAAAAAGTAGAGTTTTACAAAAGCACAATAATAACTGATATTAGAAACGCTGACTGGAGGGACGAACAAATATATACTACTGCTTTTGTGCCTTCAATGCCATACTGCGTGTGCGCGCGTGTTGAAAGCGTTGAAACTATACACAAGTCGTCCTCGATTACATTTAAAAATCAAATCCATGAACAATGATTTTGACATTCTTCGTTTTTTTACTTTGTTGCTAGTGAAAGCTTCTGCATGATAAAGTCCAGGAGTTATTAGCACGCGTAGTCATTTGCCTAATGACAACACATAGTCAATAAGCTGTAAGGTGTAGCCTTACAATGAGCAAAATTGGTTGAAAAGTACTTGAATGTAACGACTAAATAAATATATCAAATCATTTTAACTATTTAAAATATCACTGCTGATACTTCAAGCTACAAGTTTCACCAGCATATAAGGCACAGTATGAATAGGAATTTTATGGTGGCTTATAAATAAAGGCACTTGTGTATGGCCATTGTGACAGTTATTGATACTTATGAATATCAATGCTTTTGTCATTGAAAGGGTTTTTCGGTTTTCAAGAATTTCGTAAAATAATAAAAATGATCAAAGTATCTATGAAATATTGTTAATCGTTCCTGTGTTAATTATGTTTTCCCACCTTTAAATAACATTCTAATTATTTTTTTGTCAAGAATTCTTTCTTCAGCCAAATATTTGTTCTAAATTAAATTGACCTAGAATAATATTTCCTAATTACACCCTAAAGGATATTTTTAGCTACAGATATATAATGTCCATGCATTATTCAATACAAACGAACGCAGTTCAGTCGAATAACTAAAGCAGAAAAATACATTTTTGAGATTAGAATTTTTGACTAATCCCAAGCTGAATTTTAACACTATGCAAACATGTGTGATGGAAGGTGATTCAAAACGAGCATCGAAAGTGAGGATTCTGACAATGACGCTTCATCTTCATTTGCTGCAATCAATTTTAAACGCTTGGACAATCAGGATCTTGCCATTTGTGAAAGCAATGTTTCAGATTCTTGTAAAAAATACAGTTTTTAAAAACTTTGAAATATGCTTTTAATCAATTTTTGTTGATTTCAACATTTTAATTCACATGAGTTAAAAGTTGTTTTTTCAACAAAATAGAAAATAATTAAACTAAAATGAGTGTTAGAAGTAAATAGAAGGACAATATAAATTATATGGATATAACAATCTGTCATCCCCCTGTGAATTATTGTTTTTAAAAACATGCAAAGACTTTTAGTCAAAAACTTTTTTATAGAAAAGGTGGTTCATTATTAGAAAACAGTATTTTTCTATGGTAAAAATGCATGCGTGTAAGTAGCATCAACGCCATCATTATTAGTTTTAAATAAAATTCACAGGCAATTAAGACACATTGAAAAAAGTGAAAAATATTAAAATTTGAGTTACAATTAGGATTGAAAACTAAAATTTTTATTCTAAATATAAAATGAACTGTATTACTTTTGGACTCTTGTTTAGTTTAGCGGACTTTTGAGTGAGTTCCTTTGAATGCATGGCAATAGAAAAACTGATTTTTCATAAAAATAAAATTTTCCAATTTCATGATCTTGAATAAAAATGAACGAAAAGTTGTATGTAATATTTGTTTTATCATATTTTCTAAATGACAGGCGTAAATTTGAAATCCGCTGTTTTTTAACTGAAAATGTTTCGTCAATTATTCATTTTTTTATATAAAAAGCTTGAAATGAGAAATGAATGAATAAAAGATGAAAGTGTACCTAGTTCATTTATTAAAATTTTAAGCGAGGCTTTTTATTTTACTTTGTTTAAAGAAGAGAAAGAATTTGAACATTAGTTAAATTTATCTATCATCATGAAATAATTCAAATTACATTGAAACGATTAAAATAAATATCCAACTATCAAGTGAATATTTTACTTTGACAAATATGCTAAAGGTTTTTTGGTATTATTAAATAATAATCTGTTATTAAATATCTTCTTCTGGTACAGAACTTCTTTGGAAAACAATTATGTGCCGGATACTAAGCAAGGAATCGAACTCACGAAATATTGGCGTCTTAACCATTACACCATGGCCGTTCTCTTGAAGAGAGAAACATATTGAATGGATGAGTGGATGAAAATGACCTTTCATTTCGGCCCATCAATACACTCGCAATGTTTCATTCATAGCCATGATCTTACATAGCAGACAAACCTATGCAGTTGCCCGATTTAAAAAAATTGATTATTTTTACACTGTCTTGTAAAGTATTCCTTAAGTAAATTATGACTTTCTTAGTTAAAGAAGTCTTTTTTCTAGAAGGTCGAAAAATATCAAAATTTCAGTCATGGTTGAGCAAAAAACAGTCAGATTTCTGAAGCGATGTTTTTGTATAGCATTGATTTCATCACAATTTTTTCTTTCAAAATCTATTTTTGGTGGGTGATGTGAGACGAAGAAGATTGACAACAGTATAGCGTTAACGTTGATAGCTATCTAGGTGCATCAGTTTGACTTTTTAGTTTCCTGAATTAATTCATTATTTGAAAAGAAAAAAACTAATATTTTTACTAAAAAGTTTTAATTATTCAACGCAGAGTTAGAGACTGCAAAGTTTGTTTTAATTATTTGAAAACTAAATAAACTTTCAAATTTTAATGTATTTAACTCATTTAGATGTTTCTGTTTATACGCTCGGAAGGTAGCTTAATGCATGATTGATTAGGCGACTGCATGCCCAATTTAATCCAAAACTTGATTAAAGCCTTCACAGCCACCTTTGCATTGTACGGGTGCTTAGAAACTCCGCTAAATTATTGTTCACCACGATGTGCGTTGCAACGACGTGCGGAGGAATCGTGTGCTGCACAGGCATCCGCTGGGGCTTCTTCGATCTGATTAAATGATAAGCGATTAATCAATCTTTACGGCTTCGGTGGCTTATAAACAAAATCCCACTTTTTGGCAAGATCACGGGTCTTTTTCGTGCTGCTCAAAGCAAAATGACGTCTGTTCAGCACTACGAGACGCCAGATAAAAAAGATTATGTCGCAGGTTTTAAAACATAAATTAATTCTACTGAATGAAAAAGGAAGAGAAAGTTAACTGGCGTATTAATGACTGAGAGCGCAGGCAATAATTAAGAGCAAAGACTATCAAATTAACAGCGTTACGCCAGAGAAGTTCCCGTTACAGTCATTGCAAACAATAAATTACACTCCGCACTTTAATTTTCTCAAAATATTTTTTAAAACGTTACTTTATAAATTATAGTACTTTTCAGCTCGTGCTTTTGAAAAGAAATAGTTAAAAAATTCATCTTTTTTTGACTTTTCTAAAAAAGCTTTGTGAAAAATATAAACACATAATAACTTGAAGCACATTCTTTATTAAGCACTAAAAGTAATAAATTATAGTTTTAAAGTAAGGCTAGATACGCGTTGATTGATAGCAGAATTATTTAAATAAGGTTTAGATTTTTTTATTGGCAGATTCCAAAATCACGAGGCATAAAGTTTTTTCGCAAATACGGAATATTTCAAACTGAATATTTTTTCAAATCTATAAGACAAACGAAAATATTTAAAAAATAGAAAAATAGCCAAACTAAGTTTTTGGGATTAGGAAAATATTCTGGGTGCTTTCGACAGCCTGATTTTTCACAGAGCTTTTCAAGAGTTAAAAATCAAATCATAACATTGAATTTGTTTCCTACGTCTTCAATTTGCAAGTGCTGAAGATCATTTAAACCCGTATATTTCGAAGTTAAAACTTTAAATAATTAAAATTTTATGTTTTAGAGGCTTTTACTTCCAAATGTATTATTCATTGAATAAGTATAAGTGAAGGCTTTTACAGTACATACACAATGCCAAGATGCATTAAAGCTTTAGGAAGCTTCTGGAAATGTTGTCATCACCGAAGACTGACTGCCAACATGTATCTCAACAAATGGCGTGCTAAATTTGAATGAGTCAAACAGGGATCGCCATAAAATCTACATAATACTTAAAAGAGCACCGAAAACATTGTCAGAAACATGCCTTATGTTTTAAGAAACAATCTACGCAGAAATGAAACTATTAAAAAACTTTTTATCATGTTCTAAACTACTCGTTTGAACTTGATTGTTTTTTATGCACATTTTCGATAATAAATTTTTTTATATAAAATTAACTAATTTTACCATCAGTCTCGCCTGCTTCACACGAAGACAAAAAATCGCATTGTTTATCATAGTGTGGGACAGCTAAAAATGTCGCGTAAAAAATCTTTTAGAGCAAGTTTGGTCTGCGTGAGGGTTGATAGACTGGCATCTTTGTCTTCATGCGAACTTTAAAAACACCTTTGAAAACTGAATATGGAAATAGAAAAAACAAAATGATCAAGTTTTTATTGATCGTCAAAAATAAATCTAAAGCGCAAATTCTTCAAAAATACAATTCAAGAGTTGTCTATATTTTCACTCCGGAACTAATGATGGAAAAGCATTGACAATAATGTAAAAGGCCACTTTCATTGTAACAGATCGCACGCACTGGGTTATTATGGTATAGAAAGCCTTGAAAGTTTAACTAGTCAGCATTATGAGGCTTTCAGTTAGTTCGCTGTCTTTCTCTTTTTGCCAACGGAAATGAAATAATTCTACAGAACGATCTATCAATCCTGATACGGGATTTGAATGCTAATGCAAGACCCCAGACTATTAACAAACATTTCTATGAATTATAAAAAAAATTTATACATTCACACAACACGCTTTTACCTTGGTTTTATTATTCAGTCTAAAGTATCACATATCTTTTGGATTTTCAAATCGGCACTAAAATCAAAATAGGAGTTCTATTTTCTGAATGAAACGCAATGTACTCGTTTCGAAATTTAAAGTGCAGCATTTGATAAACATGGCTTCGATTATTTTTTTCATTTTTATAAAAGTACCTTTGGATTATTAAACTTTTCAGAGTGCACATTTTTCAATGAGTTTTTATTTGATTAGCTGCTTCTGGCAAATAAAAAATATTGAATTATTGATTTGAAACTTATACTCCTCTGTTAAATCACAAGCTTTCGTTGACTCTTACTTTTATTGCCAATATTTTTTACTAGACTTTTGACTGAAAATATCAATGATATTTTTTTCGAGCAAATTCATTTCGAAATTTCAAAACGAGCAACTTAAAATATTAAAAAACAAACTTTAAAAACTCAAACTGAAAAAAACAAGCTCAAATGGATCGTAATCATTTAACCGTTCTCATCCTTCTTCATTGTCCTCAATCGACTCATCGGAGTCAGTTTTGTTGCTTGTTTCATCGGCGAGCATTTCTGCGTCTCTGGAGCTTCTACTCTTGCCCAGTTCGCCCTGGAGAGTGTCCTCTTTCGACGTGAACATGCCTTCGTCGACTGACTGTCTGAGGAGCGAAGAGGCAGAAGGTCTCCTCACTACTGCAGTCTTTCCTTCTGGTCCTTTTTGTTCTTTCTTTGATGTTGAAACATCATCTGACAGCTGTTTTATGAACGGGACATCATCATCACCAAAGATCTTTTCAAGGCTCTCAACCGTCTTCAGTTCTACATCGATCAGCTTAGGCGTGTCCTTGAGCGAGGAGAACTTCAAGAAGGGATCTGCGATGTCTCCTTCTTCCAAAGTGCTGTCCGTCGATGACGTTTCTTCAACAACCGCTCCAGTTTTTTCCGATTCGTTCTCTCCAACAACATGTTTCTTTTCTCTTCTTGATCTCACTCTTTTCCTAGATGCAGATTTGGCTTCTAAAGCCTTCTCAGTTTCTGTAACTTCTTTTACTGGTTCTGTTTTTTTTTCTGTAACTTCTTGAGACAAGGCATTCGTGACAGCCTCGCTTTTTTCTTCCTTCTTCTCTTCTTGCACTACTTCTTCCACTTTTTCTACTTTTTGGGCTGCATATTTATCTTTAATCCAATCCTTTTGATATTCTGACTCATCTTCGAGTTTACTCTTTGCGAATTGATCTGTCAAATGTTTGGAGACTCCTTCTTTTGTGACTGTATCTCCCTCAAGCCACTGTTCCTCATCATAGTTGCTCTTGTCAAGCGCCTTCGACTCGTTGTCGGCTAAGCGTTTCTCGTACATCTTAGCCAACTCCTCCTTCATCTCCGTCTTCCGCAGTTCGATGAGTCTCGGCTCGAAGTTTGGTTTCTTGTCGACGTTGAAGGTGCTGCCATAGCCTTCGAAGCAGTCTGGCTTGGAAGGCAGGTCCCTCCTTGCCGTGCAGTCGTTCACCTGCTGTTGACGACGTCAAGCGAAAAATTTTAACCTTTAATAACTATATCAGAATTATAATTTGTCTTTAACATGTCAAAAAGCCTATTTTGGAGCTGAATCGATGGAATGAATAACTAACTTCATTGCAGTCTTCTAACTGGGATCTCTGTGAAAAGTTATTTCCAACTGTTAAAACCGAATCAGTTGCTCCCAAAGTTCTCATCATATAATTTCTGCACACGAACAACTCAGAATGCGTCCTTATTAAACTCCACATATGTCTACAAAGCAGAAACTACTGCAAGAACTCACCCTTCCAATGATGAAGTCTTCGAAGAGGGCATCAGGCTGGTCTCCTTCCGTGTTCAGAAGCGCATCTGACTCGTTGTACATCGGCAGGCTGAAGTCGTCAGGCATTTCCTGAGCCTTGCCGAAACAACTCTTGGAATCTTCTTCTTCTTCCTCTTCTTCTGCTTCTTCTTGATGTTCAATATCGACCTCGAAAGCGTGATTAAATAGCAATTATCTTCTTCGCTAGATAAATGAGTATGTGGACAGAAAATGGTGGGTCAAAATTGATAAGCGTAATGTGTGGATTGATGAATGACAGAGTGGAATTCACTTATGTGCCGGCGCAACAATGCCAATTAATCGATAATTAATCATTTGAACGCATTAAATGATCAATTTTTCATTTCTTCTTAGGCGTTTCATCAATCTATCTGTCAATCATTCATACATTTTTACAGCCTATTTCTCAGCGATCTTTTAATTTCTTTTTTATAACAACGGTCATTGAAAAAGTAAACCTATAACAGGTTATAAAATCTAGTACAGCACACCAGAACACAAACTGCCTCCCAGTCACTCACCATTTCAATCTTCTTGATTCTTTCCATTTTTTTGGTTTCTTCGTCGATGACGGCGTAGAAGTTTTCGGTCACTTGCTTGACCAATTCCTCCATCTCTTCTTCTTCCTTGTCGTTCTGTGCATTTACGTTCAACTCGTATGTTAAGGTTTCTTCATTTCATCCTTACAAATCTCAATAAGTATGCAATGATAAGTTTCAAGGTCGTTAAGATTTATAAATACAAATTGAAAGTTCAAATAATAGCATTAGTTCATTTGAATGATTCGACAAAATCCTATGAATGTAATAAAAAGCAGAAATTTTTTTATCTCTAAAAAATGAATAAACAAATAATATTTATGAATTATTAAAAAAAGAGAAGTAAATGGTCGCCGAAGCCGAAGTGAAGCATAAAAATATTGGTTATCGTTATTGCAAGCCTCATTTATTATGGAACAGCGCCTTATGATATATGAACGCTTTATCTCATTGACTTGCTATCATTTCTTTCTTCTTCTTCTTTTCAAAAGAATACTTCAAAGTTCTTTGCAAAATACTTGTCGAAACAAATAATACTTTTAAAAATACTTTAAATTTTCTTTTGCGAAAATTTCAAGTTGCATATCACCAAGCTTTCCGGTGCTTCGTGCACTCGAAATGAATCAATGGGACAAATCAAAAACATTCGCCCACAAACGTCTTTTAAAACATCTAACACCCTTCTCGAGACCGAAAAAAAATACAAAAGTATATCAAAAATCAACTAGCCATGTTTAGTTAAATCAATCCCAAATTATAACTACACATAAGAAATCAACGTATTTGAATATCTCAAAATACTGATAAAAGACGCAGTATAAAGACGTGAAGACGACGATAAGACTGACGAGTGCGGCGTAGTAGTGGCTGATGTCTGTCCTGATAACCTTGTTCTCCCTTTCCTTATCCATTATAAACTTCTCACGCCTGCTTTCCCGATCCATCATCTGGCAACATCATTGTCGTCATTGTTATTAACGAACATTTTTCTATTTTTGTTTTTTATATTATTTGCTAAAAATTTCTTTATGATATTTAATTTTATTTTCAATATTTTATTTCATTTATTTTAATTATATTTATAGTTATTTAAAGTTAATTTGAAGTTATATGTTGTTTTTATCGAGAAAATAAGATTAATAAAGGTTTACAAATCCCTTCTTTCTTTATTCAACATTTCATATTGCCAGCTTATAAATAAACTACATATTAGAAAAACTATAACTATTAAAATGTAATATTATAATAAATGTCAATTTTAACAAGTTTAACCTCCCACCAAATACCAAAATTTACAATAATTTTATAAAATATAATTATTGTGTTTAATTATAACTTGACAATAATTTAAATATACCCTAATAAAACCATTTTAAAAGCAATTCCACAACTCGGACTTACGCTGAGAAAGAAGTTTTTCTCGTTGCTCTGCATCTCGTAGGCTTCGGAGCTCATTTGCAGGATGAAACTCTTGCCCGACTCCGAACCCACCGCCACAAACTCGCCCTTCTCCTCGATGCTGCAGCAGTAGAGGCGGTCGTTGCTCAGCTGGTGGGGTTGTGCCAAGATGGTGTTGTGTGTGGTGCCAGGGTGGTGGAGGTGGGTCGGAGTGGGATGCTTTGGGAGTGGTGAGGGATGTGTTAAGGAGTGGTGTGGGGTGGTTTGCGGGCTGGTAGGGGCGGTATGAGGGCGATGAGATGTAGTGTGAAGATGGTGTGGGATGGCGTGGGGAAGTGTGTGAGTGAAGTGTAGGCGTGGTGCGAGTGGAGGATTTGTCGAGAGAGTTGTGAAGAGAGATGACGGCGCTCGAGTGGATGAGACGACGTTTTTAGTGGTGTTCGCATAATGCGATGTGAAATGATGAAAGGAGCCGTAGATTCGTGTATGGAAATGCAGACTCTCAAAGAGATCATCATCTTCATCATCATAATCATCATCATAATCATCATCATAATCATCTTCATAATCATCATCATAATCATCTTCATAATCATCATCATAATCATCATCATAATCATCATCATAATCATCATCATAATCATCTTCATAATCATCATCATAATCATCATCATAATCATCATCATATTCATCATCATAATCGTCATCATAATCATCGTCATAATCAGCATCATAATCATCATCATAATCATCGTCATAATCATCATCATAATCATCATCATAATCATCATCATAATCATCATCATAGTCATCATCATAATCATCATCATAATCGTCATCATAACCATCATCATAATCATAATCATAATCATCGCAATCATAATCATCATCATAATTCTCTTCATAATCATCATCATATTCATCATCATATTCATCATCATAATCATCATCATAATCATCATCATAATCATCATCATAATCATCATCATAACCATCATCATAACCATCATCATAATCATCATCATAACCATCATCATAACCATCATCATAATAATCATCATAATCATCATCATCATAATCATCATCAGGAGCATAGGAGCACCTGAACGGAGTACTCGGGAGCGTTCTGTTTGCACATCAAGTCCCACACCTGGGTGACATCGAGGAGGTGATTAGTGGAGGGCTAAGTAGGTAGCGACTAAAGAAAAAGGAATTAAAATAAATAATAATTAATTAGTAATAAAAATTGAAATAACATTAATATGATTAGAATAATAAATTGATGATAAAAATAAGAATAATTTGATTAAGGATGCATTGTGGATGCATTGTGGAATGGTAAAAAAGGCGAAGTGATGACGTACGTCGAGGCTTCCGTCGGCCCTGCAGAGGTAGAACAGGGAGGGTCTGGGTGGGCTCCAGCCTCCGTGCAGTATGTGCGTGTTGTACATACTGTGTGTGTGTGTGTGTGTGTCTGTGTGTGTGTGTGTGTGTGTGTGTGTGTGTGTGTGTGTGTGTGTGTGTGTGTGTGTGTGTGTGTGTGTGTGTGTGTGGGTGTGTGTGTGTGTCTGTGTGATTAAAGTAATAGGGTACTTCAAAGGATTCTTATGAATAATTTAAAATGATAAAATAGAAAAAAAAGAAAAAAGTAGTTGATGAAATTGTGACGTGTGAGAAGCTGGAATGATGGGTGATTACAGATCGATGCTTGGAATATTGATGCTTGGAATTTGATCATTAATTTAGACGAGCTTTATGAATAAATTAATGAATTCAAAGTTGATAGAAAAATAAGTAATAGGTATATGAGTTTTTTTTAAAATAAATAAATTAATTAATAATAATAAATTATCTTATTAAAACATTCGCCTTGAAATTTGATTAAATAAAAGTTATTCGGAATGCAAGTCAAGATTATCAGAAAGATGCAAAAGGAACAAGAGAGTGGCGACTGATTGGAACTATTTGTCGCCAAACGAACAGCTTATAATATTTATATTATTATATTATATTATATTATATTATATTATATTATATTATATTATATTATATTATATTATATTATATTATATTATATTATATTATATTATATTATATTATATTATATTATATTATATTATATTATATTATATTATATTATATTATATTATATTATATTATATTATATTATATTATATTATATTATATTATATTATATTATATTATATTATATTATATTATATTATATTATATTATATTATATTATATTATATTATATTATATTATATTATATTATATTATAATTTAGTGGCGCGCGTGCGGTAATGCAGGCCAAGTGAGGTAGTGGTGGTGGTGGTGGTGGTGGTGGCACTCACGGCGTCTTCCATACAGGCGAGTGTGGGAAGTCTTCGCACCAGATCTGTTTGTTTGTTTGTTTGTTTGTGGGAAGGGGGTGAGGAGGGAGTGAAATGGTGCTGGAGTAAATGGCGGGATGAATGAAGCAATAGGCGCGTAATAAAGTTGAATGAGGCCTCTGATGGCGCCTAATGAATGCGGCGCATTGAGCATTTCAAAGGAGAGATTAAAGTTTACGGCGCGAATACACTACGGCGTGTTTTATAAGGACGCCTTGATGCCGCCTCGACACACACACAAGAAAACATTGGCTGGCACTGAGGGCAATTGATGGCCCTTTAAACGCTGGATACTCTTCCGCCAGGAATGCACCAACTCCAATGGATACACGCTGCAATGTAGCGCCTTGACGCCTCAATTAATTCAATCCTTCGTCACGTGATTCATCTTTCTTTTCCCGCGCCAAATTACTTTCCCCGCGCTTTAATTCTCTCTCTGCAGTCTGAATGCAACTCCTTGCGCAGACGATATACTCGAAATTACGATTAACCCGCCAAAATCGAAGCGTCCTTCCGCAACGATCGTAAATTTAATATAAAAAGACGCGCGAAACTTTGAGAAAAAGAGTGTGTGCGTGGGGGATGGGTAATAAATCATGTGGTAATACTGCGGTGCTGGTGGATAAGTATGCAAAACTGGCAAGTGTATGAGTTAATAGCAACCTCAGAACCGATCCACTTCCTAGTTCATTCTACTTTATTGGCGTCTTCTATTTTATATTGCACTGTATTGCATTGAATTGTAATTCGTTAAAATGTATAGTTTTACATTGTATATTCCAATTTGTATTCTATATTAAGATATTTTTAATATATTGTATTATATGACGATATATTTTAATATTAATATATTTCTGATATTTCATTCGAGCGGGTTGGCTTAGATGGTAAGTCGTTAGACCTGCAACTTAAAAGTCGCCAGTTCGAATCCCTGTACAGCCAACCGTGAGCTATCATATACCTAGTGTATATGATGCGGTGTTTCACGACTTATGTCGTGTGAGTGGCGCTTCAGTTGCGTGCCCGGGCGCTATACAAAACTGACATTTATTTATTATTTTTTAACGCGTCTCTATAAGGCAGTTCACAGAGCTGTGCTCCTTAATAAATCTTAATTTTTTATGCCAATATTTGTAAAAAATTACAACACCGAAAAAGCAACCAGGCCACATAGGGACTTTTCCGAATTAAAGATCTCGTTTTGTATTGTATTTGATTGCATCACCACGCATACACACAGACACACATCAGCATGGTAGTCTCCGACGGTGAGGAAGGTCTTGATCACGTGGTTGTTCCGCTGCAGCAGATACACTGGTCCCGTGTGCTCTGAGAAGGGCTGTCCTATCTTTTCGCCTGTGTGTTGTGTTGTCTTTAGTGGCTGTAGTCGTTGTAGGGTTCTTGCGTGTGCTTTTTGTGTCGTTGTTGTGTGCCTGATTTATTGTTGTTTTCTTATATAGATTCTCAAAAATAATTTATAACGAATATCACTCAACTCTTCAACATGATAAACCAAACATTATAATTATATTTAAATATAGGCATATAAATAATTTATTAGAACTAAAATTCAAAGTCTAAGCGTCACCTGGCTGCTTGGCTCTGCGCGTGCACGAGTAGACGTTGCCTTGCTCCGTGCCCACCATGAACTTCGTGGGCTGGGGTGTTCGAGGTGTATGACATCATCAATATGACATCGTTATTATGACATCGTCATTATGACATCATCATTATGACATCATCATTATGACATCATCATTATGACATCATCATTATGACATCATTATTATGACATCATCATTATGACATCATCATTATGACATCATCATTATGACATCGTCATTATGACATCGTCATTATGACATCGTCATTATGACATCGTCATTATGACATCATCATTATGACATCATCATTATGACATCATCATTATGACATCATCATTATGACATCATCATTATGACATCATCATTATGACATCATCATTATGACATCATCATTATGACATCATCATTATGACATCATCATTATGACATCATCATTATGACATCATCATTATGACATCATCATTATGACATCATTATGACATCATCATTATGACATCATCATTATGACATCATCATTATGACATCATCATTATGACATCATCATTATGACATCATCATTATGACATCATCATTATGACATCATCATTATGACATCATCATTATGACATCATCATTATGACATCATCATTATGACATCATCATTATGACATCATCATTATGACATCATCATTATGACATCATCATTATGACATCGTCATTATGACATCGTCATTATGACATCATCATTATGACATCATCATTATGACATCGTCATTATGACATCATCATTATGACATCATCATTATGACATCATCATTATGACATCATCATTATGACATCATCATTATGACATCATCATTATGACATCATCATTATGACATCATCATTATGACATCATCATTATGACATCATCATTATGACATCATCATTATGACATCATCATTATGACATCATCATTATGACATCATCATTATGACATCATCATTATGACATCATCATTATGACATCATCATTATGACATCATCATTATGACATCATCATTATGACATCATCATTATGACATCATCATTATGACATCATCATTATGACATCGTCAACTTGACTATTCAAACTGCAGGTTCTTGTTGTATAACGGGGATTTTGACTATTATTAATCTCCCCTCCTCCAAAAATCTTGCCAGGACTTCCCCAATCTAACCTCATAATCAACCCTCCCTTTTTTATTACAACTACATAAAAAACACCTACATGACACTTCCACTCCTTCCCCACAATACCCCCCTCCCCACCCACAAGACACCCACCTCAACGACACCGCCCTCGACAACCCCTTCCTCCAACACCCTTACAAACCCCCCCCCCTCCCTTCCGCCCACAACAACACCCCCTTCCCTAAAGCCCACATACCGCGGTGGAGGTGTACTCTAGGGTGACTCCGCCCTCGGCGATGCGGATGTTGTTCTGTCTGGTCGGGTCGATGCACATCTGGTCTGCACACTCTTGCAGGTTTCGCATGTCCCACCAGAGCACCTTTGTGTGGTGTGGCTTGGGTGGGTGGGTGGGTGGGTGGGTGGGTGGATGGTTGCGGAGGGTTATGGTGGTGGTGGCGGCCATGATCGTGGTGATGATGATTATGATTATGATGATGCTAGTGGTGTTGATGATGATGGGGTTGAGTGTGGGACCAAGGCGATGATGGTGACAGAAAAACGTTGTGATGAATTCGTTTGAAATGTGCTAATGATGTCGCCAAAGATGCCAGTAGCAGCAGCAGCCGATGCATCCACCAGCCTCCACCCACCAACCACCACCAAACACCTGTCCATCAGAGGAGGTGGTGAAGCACTCGAAGCCTGTCTTCGACTGCACCCACTGCAGCGAGTTCACCGGCTCCAAGTGCGACACCTCCTTGATGAGAAGTTTATGGGAAAGTTCACGTAAGGAGGTTGTTGTTGTTGTGGTCCATCTATGGTTTCTAATTTGATGGGTTATTTAGATGTGGTCAGTGGACTTAGATTGCAGCAGCAGCAGCAGTGGTAGTGGGATTGGACACCTTGTTAGTGAAGCTGATGGGCTTGCTTGACTTCCTGATGTCGAAAAAAACCACCTGCGTAAAGGCGTTGGTTGGTTATTTTTGGTTGATGAATATTGCTTAATCGAAAAAATTACCTAAAACACACCACCCATCAACCACTATCAGCTACCCCAACAATCAACCCCCCTTAAACCACTATCACATTTAACCCGCACCACATTCATTATCACCACTACCCCAACTCAACCACATTCATCGCCATAAACAAGCACTCAACCACCACCTGTCCATTGTACTGCCCTCCAGCCAACAGATACACGTCCTTGTAGTTGTACTCCATTGTCAGCATGGGACTGCCAGGGGTAAGTGTTATCTCGGGCTCGAAGGAATTTTCTGAAAAAAGATAGAAGAGAAGGTGAAGAAAAGAATTTATTGATATTTATTCTTGATTAAGATAGATCTTAATTTTAATTGTGGGTATCTTACTTTTCGATAGTCTAGCTTTTAACTTATCCATTGACGCATCAACTCACCAGCCAAATTCACCAAAATAAATTCATAAACCGAACAAACTAATTCACCCAAAAAATAAACCCACCATTCCCTCCCCTACTTCAACACCCACGCACCGATCCTCCAAATGTAGCTGTCGTAGCATGGCTTCAACACTTCCGAGTAGTCGAGGTCGCAATGAACCACCGCCAACTTCTCAACGCCGTCGACCGGGTGCCACGCCAACCCTGACACACTCCTCTTCTGTCCACTGTGGTCCCTGTGTGGTTGGAGAGAGTGTGATGGGGAGGGTTAGAGTGTTGGTGCTTGTGGTTGCAATGGTATCGTTGTCGGTGTGGTAGTTTAATTTTAAAAAAAACCAAAAACATTGGCGATATTCAAGCGTAAATCGTCTATTTCATAAACTATGAACAGAAGGAAAGAGATTAAAAGGTTGTAGGAGGAGAGTGGCTTCACCACAGATTGACGAAGACATGAGAGCTGATGTCACAGTGCTGTTCGATGGTGGGCTCGTCGTCAAAGTACTTCTGGTAGATGTCCAGACTGTTGTTCTGGTTGATGCAGGACTCCATCAGCTGAATGGTGGTGGTTGTGGTAGTAGTAGTTGTAATAGTTGTGGTTGTGTGTAAATCCGATTTACGTAGTCTAGAATCATTCCAATAACGGATGAACTTTTTGATGAAGAATATATTGTAATGCCTGTGGTTTGTAAAATGGAATAAAAATTTAATTGAATATAGTTCCAACATTGCAAAGGTTGTTCATGGTGGGCACGTATGACTCCTCCCTCTTGGCCTTCTTGTGGTAGCGGGTGGTCTGCTGCTCATCCAAGTAGCTTATGTCCTTGGGCCAGCCCCCCTCCACATGGTTTATGCCTGTGTCCGTGTTCTTGATGTAACTTGTATTAACCTGAAAAGATTTGCTATCTTGAGTTTATGAATTTAATGTTGAATGAAAAATAAATGAGACAATTATTCGTAATCACTTCCTTCCAGGACATCGGCACAATCGCCATCACTCCTTGTTCGACGTGCTCAACGTCAACGAAAAGTTTCGATATTTTCGGATCAGGTGGAATATCGATAATAATTTCACTGTTTTGATCTTGGAAGTTACACCATCTTCCAAAATTACTTCGAGTCTTTCCATATGTATAGGATGTATTAAACTGTTTGGGAAAAAAAATTTACTTGAAAAAATATATATCCACAATTTATAAAACTTAATCAAATGGCTAACATCGAGTTTTTGAAGTTTTTTAACACCTTCGGTTTCATCCATTTTAAATTACAATTTAAAAACCATGTAATCGAAACTGACAGAAAAAGACTAACACCAAAAACTGTAAATATAAAATGATTTTATAATTTCTATTTTTTATGATTTAAGTTTTTTTTATCATAAATGTATTAATGAACTCAAATTATATCAAATTATGCGCTATTAAAAAAATTTAAAAAATGAACTTCGATTGGAATTGAACATTAATCAAATTTAAAGAGAAAGAAGTAAAAAGTAATCCAGTAGAAAACTAATTTTATATAAGAACTAAGAAAATATATATCAAATGGAGTTTCAAACTATAAATGTATCGGCACCTGGCAAAGTCATTCTATTTGGTGAACACTCTGTAGTCTACGGAAAGGTATTAGAGGATTTTTTGAAATGATGACTTCTGAATGTTATTCATTATATTCTTATTAATTATTATTTTTACTTAAAGAATAATAACAATTATTATTAAAAAATGTTGTAAATGATATTAAATATTTTCAGAAAGCTTTGGCTACAAGTATAAACATTCACACTAACCTCAAGCTAAAAGAAACGAATGATAATTTTGTACTTCTTATATTTCCTGGTATAAATAAAAGTTTTAAGTGGAATTATGAAGAATTGCAGACTCTGCAAACTTCAGTCGGTTGTTTGCTTTCTCTGATTTAATTATTATAAATTATTAATTTAAATAGGCATTATCATAATCTATTTTGTTGCAAAATACTCTAAGCATTTTCTTGAAGTTATATTTTATAAAAACTTTTTTCAGAAACCTTTTTAAGTGGGCATCAAAATCTCTATTCACAAGTAGATGAAGAGTTATTATCAAAGTTGAAATCATTTGTGAATCAGTCTTACGTCCTTTCTACTGAAGAAAACTTTGCTTTACTTTCCTTCTTCTACCTCTTTTTGACTATTTTTTACCAAAGGTAATTAATAAATATTACTAAATATACTATTAAGTTGAATATTTATTTATGTATAGTTCAAAATGAAAATATAAATTTTATTAATCATTTCACAACTCTCTAAACCTAACTTCAATCACAGCGCCTTTCCACGACTGGCACTGAGCGTGACTTCTGATCTGCCTCTGGGAGCAGGTCTGGGCAGTTCGGCATCGTTCTGCGTCTGCATCGCCTCAGCCCTCCTCACCCTCAAGGGAAGCATTCCAAGTGTTTACAAAGGTTTGTGTGTTTTAAATTAGTTTTTGTATTTCTGTTATTTATTTTGTTGTTAATTAATTTTTGTAGGTTTTAAATATGTTTTTGTTATTACTGTTATTAAAAAATGTTTTTTTATATTATCAAGATTCACATTTGATGACTTTTCATTTATTTCTTATTATAAATAATTTATGTGGTTTAATCAGGAGAATGGTTGAGCGAAGATGACAGGAAGTTGATAAAGCAATGGTCGTTCCTCGGCGAGATGGTCGTGCATGGAAAGCCTTCAGGCGTGGACAACTGCGTCATTACATATGGTGGTGTTAGAGCATTTGTTGTTCCATTGCCTGCATATAACTGCATATTACCCCTCTTTATAGCTTTTTTATCCATTCTTTAATCCTAAAACTCTTGAAATTAATTCTTATATATTCTACTCATCGGTTCAAAAACTTCATGCTCCTACAACATTTCAGGAAAAGCGCTGGAGTTCAAGAATGGTCAGATGCAGTCCGTTGAGGAGTTAGTCGTTCTCTTGTTCATTGTATTGTATCATGAAAGTTTGTATGTTTGATTTAATAGATAATCTGAAAATTAAAGATGATGTATTTAAGGTAGCTAGTGTAGCCATGAAGGTAAATACCAACATCAACCACCAACCCATCTCTCTTTGTCCATCTCACCAGCATGCCCAGTTTGAGGATCATCATCATCAACACAAGAGTCTCTCGCAGCAGCAAGCAGATGGTGGCTGCTGTGGCAGACAGGCATCACAAGGTATTTTCATCTTTTCACCAATTCCTCACCGTTTCAATGCTTCACTTCTACTTTTGACATATTATTGATTGATTGATTGATTGATTGATTGATTGATTGATCGATCGATTGATTGATTGATTGATTGATTGATTGATTGATTGATTGATTGATTGATTGATTGATTGATTGATTGATTGATTGATTGATTGATTGATTGATTGATTGATTGATTGATCGATCGATCGATCGATCGATTGATCGATTGATTGATTGATTGATTGATTGATTGATTGATTGATTGATTGATTGATTGATTGATTGATTGATTGATTGATTGATTGATTGATTGATTGATTGATTGATTAATTAATTAATTAATTAATTGATTGATTGATTGATTGCTTGCTTCTCATGCAACAACACTGCACCCTCCTCAGTACCCACAAGTGATGGAGTCTCTGATGCAGACGTGTGATGCTCTGACGTCACAAGCGCTCACTTGTTTGAGGACGATCCACCGGAAACAAGCTGGAAAGGGTGCTGATGATGATTGCCTGCAAGCGAGTGGTGATGATGATGATTGCCTGCAGCTATATTCTTCTCTCAATGTCAGTTGAGTTTTTTTTGCTTTTTTTTTATTAATTAACACTATTGTTATAATGCTATCGACGCCATTGAAAAATGTAAATAAAATAATTTGAAGGCCTTTCTGTGTTTTCTCACCTAAACTAAACTGCCCAATAAACACGCAACATGTTCTTAATCATCAACAAATGTATTATCTGTCTTTTGATAGTACCATTATTATTATTATTTATGTTATTCTTATTATTATAATTATTATTACTAATATTCTTATTATTATTATTACTATTATTCTTATTTTTTAAAAATATTTATTTTTCTCTCTCTCAGGAAATGGTGCGCATGGCACAGGACTTGCTGCGGTGCATGGGCGTCAGTCATGTCGCCATAGAGGAGGTGCTTCAGGTGCTGCATCAACACGCACTCGTCGGGAAACTGACCGGAGCAGGCGGTGGTGGCTGTGTCTTCGCTGTTCTGCCGCCTGGTCGGTGCTGGGGTGTTTGAGGAAGGGGGTGTTTTGAACAGGGGGTTGTAGATTTGTTTGTTATTATTGTTTCATAATATATTTTTGTTCTTACCTATTTTTTTATCATTTTTGTTTTCAGTTTCTTATAATATCTGCATTATAGTTTACTGAACCTATTTTATTTTAGATTTCTCAGAAGATTCTTTGGAAAAGCTTCGTGAGGAGTTGGAGGAACGGAATTTCGAGTGTTTGGAAGCTTGCATAGGAGGCAATGGCGTTAAAATCAGTATTGAATAAATATCTTGTTTCAAACTTTTGTCATTTATATATTCACAAACTATGCCTTCATTCTGCTAAAACATCATGTAGGACTCATCAATCGAAATACTGATCTTTTCATAAAAGAAGACATTTTTAAATTCCACGATTTCAATAAATAATAATGTTCTTCATTATTCCTCCAAGACCATTAAATATACGTTCATAACCTAAAATTATTTTTAGAGAATATGCTATTTGTATTAATTTCTATTGTATTTGATAAATTAAATTTCGTTTTAATTATGTAATTTTAAAAATATTTAGTCCGTTTTATTTATTTAAAAATTGTGAAACGAATCTATAAAAAAATCTTTTTTTTTATACAAAAAGTCCGTTTTATTGATACTAAAATATTAACAAGGAGACTTTTTCTCCAAGAGGTTTTTTGTAGAAGGTATTTTATCCGAAGGCTTTTTTTCCAAGAGGCTTTTTGTCCGTTTGTAATTTTATGTTTATTAAAGAACTTTATTGTTTATTGAGTTTTTAAAGTTTATTGAGATTGCAAAGTTTCATATTAATTTTTCATCAAGTTATTATTTTTGTCGCTGTGCCTCCAAAAAACACAAAACTCTTAAAAAATAATTTCATAATTGCATTTTATAGACGTGCAAGGAAATTTCTACAGTCCTGTGTGTGCTGTGGGCATTGAGGCCGCAAAGTTTCGGTAAGAGTAACTGTTTTAATTTGATCCTATTGACGCGTATTTCATGAGTTAAAAACGTCAATAAACTTTCTTTTTTTTATTTAAAAAAGAAGTTTTAATATTTGTCTGAGTGCTACTTTGAGAGTGTAATAGGATATTTATCTTCTATAACCCTATTTTTGAGAGGTCTCCATTAGTTCGTAATTATATAAGAGTAAAATATATTTTTTTAAATATTTTTGTTAAGTAAAAATAATTTGTCAGACTTTTTCCAAAACAAATAAAGTAACTTTATTATATTTAAATATCAAATTTTTAAAAACACATAATTTATGTCTTATTTAGTCTCAATTAAAATAATTCCTAATTAGCCAAACAAATGAATAAATAAAAAACATCAAAAAATATAATAAAAATATCAATTTATATCGGAAGTTTCCATCATTTTATTCCTGTAAAATTTTTACGTTCGCGTTGTTGGAAAACTGTTGTCAGCAAAAATAAGGGCAAAATAGTGCGCCTAGTACGTGGTGTTTTACATTAAATAAAAATTGTAAATATAAAACAAATTATACTTTAATTTAAAATAGAGAAAAATTGTTCGAACGAAGCATATTTTCCATCTTTTAGGCGCAAACTATAAAAAAATCATACTCATTGCTAAGAATTCCTTCATCTCACGAGCGTTATTTTAGTTCGTTTTTGAATACCATTTTTCAACAAGATTGATCACACTTAAATTGATTAAACCGAGAATTTTATTTTAAATGAGGCTGTTTTAAAAGTTGTACGTTTATTTTCAACAATGATTTATCAGCTTAGCGAAAACATATTTGAATAAATATTTAAACTTTCAATAAAAATCTTTTGTTTCGAAGCTTTTATGAACGAAATACATTTAAAAACAAGATACCATGAAATACCAAATTTTTCGGGCACCATAATGATCGGACACTTATAATGTTCAGACATGTTTATGAATTTTTTTTCTAGTAAAATTATTTCATTTTATTTATTTAAAGTCAAATAATTTTATATTTTTCCAAAGAATTTATTTATTTTGATAAAAAGTTTTTCAAAAGGTTGTAGTGATTCATTAAATATGTTTTGGAGAATTCATCGATAGATTTGATGTTTATTCATAGATTTATTCCATTTTATTCATAAACCGCAAAAACTATTAATTGAATGGGAAGTACAACATTTTGTGGAAACTTCACAATTTTTGTTTTTCAATTAAAAAAATAATTTAACTTCTTGAATTCTTTGGCGCGAATTCTTTTCTTCTACTCAAACATCTTTCTAAATAACAATGCAATGTTTACTCAAACTTGCACTTTGAAAAATTCTTAGAAATTCACTATAACTTTATTCTCTCTTTTTAAACATCAAATACCCATTATCCCATAAAGTAACAATATTTTTTAATAAATTACTTTTTAAACTTAAACATTTTGAGAGTTCCATAAATATTTTAGAATTTTCAAAAAAAATTTTTAAGGTTTAATAACATTTAGGAGTTTTTTCTGAACTAATTAAAGTTTATTGCGAAATAATTTTATTATTTTATTCTTTATACTTTTTTTTAAACTGTGATGATTTCAAAAACTTTAAGGCATGCAATACGTATCAAGGGGTTAGTCTAAATTAAAAGGGGAATACATGCAGTTATAAACTTCTATTGTTTTTTAATATTCATATTTTTATATAAAATGTCTTCTCTTAATTTTCACGAAATCTTTAGAATAAAAATAGTTCAACAAAAAGTTTTTTAAACATTTTCATCTGAATCAAAATAGAAAACAAAATATTATTTTGGCACAAAAATAATAAACAAGCATTTTTCCCAGTTAACCCATAATGGGTTACACATTAATGCTCGTTCTTTACTTTCGTTAAGAGCACAAAGAAGCAAGACAGCACTGTCACCATGAAGCAGGCCATTCTTTGTGGAATTTGAAACTTTTTTCATACAAATGTTGGTATGCAGAATATTGTCGATGACCTTTAAAGCAAATAGGAAATTATGGAAAAAAAAGTCAAGTTATATGCACATTGTGGAAACTGAAATAATGTGAATTGCGTCATTAATAACTTTGGCATGGTTTTGTTGTGTTCTTGAATAAAAATTCATCTAGTGATGGTGTGTTCTAGACATTTTTATCTTAAGTTCTTTTCTTAATTGTGACGTCGAGCCTAATTTAAGACGTGTCAAAGACATAAAAATAATAATTACATTTTCCGAGAAAGATTTAGACATGTGTAAAGTGGTCTACTTTTAATAAAAAAGACTGAAGACGAATGATCTCACAACTTGAGAAAAAAATGTAAACGAATTAGATTCCCTGACTCTTATAAGAGGAAACATTCAGTCTTGTAGGAGTGCGCGCTAATAGTGAATAGAGAGTTTTGTTTCAAAAGGGAAGAGCAATCACCTTTTGTCCTATTAAAGCCCTTCTATAGCGTTGTCTCATAAAGAAATTTGAAGTTTTTATTCTTTATATAAAGCGTGACAAATTTGTTCTAAAATGTCAATATTAATTGCAACGTAAAAACTCTGTCATACTTTTAACAGTTATTTATTAAATAATTTTTATACATTAATTATTTTTTTAGATGAAGGTTAGTTTTAAAAAAAGTAGATATGTGACTTTTCAGTCATAATATTATTTGGAACTGAACAAAAAAATTAAAATTGATTTATTTTTTGTTTACAAGATAATAATTTTCTCTTTATGGATACTAGTTTTATAAGTTTCAAAAAAAACTCTGTTTATAAAGTAAAAAAATCAAAAACTGATATTATTAAAAAGTTAAAAGAATGTCTCTCAAAGCAAAAAAAGAAAACGATAGGAGTACTTAATTAACCTCGGACGAGTGGGTAACAAAAGAAAACTGTGCTGGATTTGTTAAAAAATAATAATAATCTAAAAATCAAAAGGAAATCACTAAAAGAAAGTTCCGTAAAACTTATAAAACCATAATTTTTTTCTCTTCATTCAGCTGTTTTCGTATATTTGTTTTATCATTTCATTTAAAACAATATGAGACAAATAATTCTAATACTTTTGGTTGCGTTGAACGTAATTGACATGAGGCTCGAAGGTGGCGACGGCAGCAGCGATACATCCCTTCATTTAGAACGAAAGCCACGCATATTTTCCGACGTCTGCGATGAAACTTATGAAAACCACAATCTTTGTTCAAATCCGATTGCAAAAGTTATGAAGCGTCCCAACATATACGCAGTCATGCACAAACTGAAGAAGCGAAACAACAACTCCAGCAACGACAGCAACAACAACTCCTCAAGGAAGCTGCCAGCTGAAGAAGACAGGCAGGCACACGACCACCACAACAACAGCAACAGCAGCAGCAGCAGCAGCATGCAGCCCTCCTTGAAGCTCTCTCACGTCCTCAACAAGTTCATCACTCCCTTCATCTTCGGCATCATCATGTGTGTCGGCGTGGTGGGCAATGCGCTGGTGATCGGCGTCATCGTCAGCAGGGCGGGCATGCGCAACGTCGTCAACATGCTCCTCTTGAACCTCGCCATGGCCGACCTCCTCTTCGTCCTCGTCATCCCTCCTTGCACCGCCTATGTCTTCGCCAACGAAACGTCAGTCGATCGCTTTGAAACTTTGCCTTTGAGAGATTTGAATGCTAGGAAAGTCATTTGCTAACCGCTAATCGTATCAACTTTTAAAATTATGCAATTAAATAAATTTTTCCTTGTTTTTGTAGGATTTTCGCAATATGAGTTCTATTATGAATATTTTTTTCTTATTTTAAACTCAAAGAAAATAGAATTTTTAAAGTTTTATTTTACTACATATTTATTAGATATAGTTAATTAGTCCATTTTTGTCAAAGTATTAATTAGTAAATATTAATATGAAAAAATATGTAGCGTCTGATAACGCAAAAAACTGATAGATTAATGGGCAACACTAATAAACAATATTAAGTCAGCCAAAACCTGTCTTGTTGCTCTTTAAGTATGTCAAGCTACCCCAAAAAGCTATTAGATTTTATAACAATTTTGCTCAGTTAGATTTTAAACCCAGAAAAGAAAAAAAAAGTTAAAGAATAATTAGTTTTTCTAATGTATACATTTCAAAATAAATTAATTTCTACCAAGGATTAGACTTCATTTAGCAGAAAAGAATAAAAAGCGCAAGTTTGATGTCAAGAGGTTCTCATTTGACAATTGTTTTTACGCGCTTCTAGGAAGAGGTCAGAAGATAGAATTTAAAATGACTCCAAGCTTGTTAAAATGGCGCTAAAATTTATTTTCTGTCTTTGTTCCTTAATTAAATTTCTTTTAACTTAGATAAATTGATTTTTAATTAAGAAATGCTGTTAAAATTTTGTTTCAACAATTTTATCATAGTATTATTATTCATTCTAACGACCGTTTTTATCTTTCATCTTTTTCTTTTCGATTTTATCATCTATGAACTAAATATTTTATTTTTAACTGCTAATACGCATGAAAAGGATAAATAAAAACAAAATCTTTAAGCTTTCACAAAATTCTAACAAATCCACGCAGTTTCGGCTTTGGACTGACGAGTTGCAGGCTGATGCACTACTTGACGAACGTCACGGCCTACGTCACCGTCTACACGCTGGTGCTCATCGCTCTCGTCCGCTTCCTGACCATCGTGCACAACGAGTCGACGCTCCGCTTCCGCACCAAAGGCATTGTCTTGGCGCTCATCGCGGCCATCTGGGCGGTCGCTTGCTTGGCGAACTCGTTCATCTTCTTCGTGTACGGCTTGAGGCCGCATGTGGACGAGCGAGGAGTGCCCCATCTCGAGCACATCGAATGCGACTTGTACGACTTGAACCACGGCAAAACTCTCTTCACGTGCTTCTTCTTCTTCGCCTACCTGCTGCCTCTGGTCGTCATCGCTGCTTTCTCACTGGCCATCAAGAAGCAGGTGAGCGGCAACAGCTTCGCAAACGCCTCGATCCTGCGTCGAGACAAGACTGTCGAGCGGAAGAAGAGAGTGGGAAGAGTGCTGACGCTGGTGGTGGTGATGTTCGCGCTGTTGTGGCTGCCGGTGCACGTGCACCTCCTTGCCGCCTACTACAACTTCCTGCCCGAGCATGAGTCCTATGCGGTATTTATTTTCAATCTTTAACCATTCGTTTAAATAAATTCAACATTTTGAGTATATAAAGTGGAAGTTTTTAATAATTTGAAGCCATAATCTGAAAATTTATTTAATTAAAACATTACTGTTCGGTATTGGTTTTTTGACGTTTTTTTGTATTTTCTATTTTTTATTTCATTCTTTTCATTAAATGGATTTTTGAAATCTATGTTTATTTAACTTTAAAAAAATTATATTTGTCATTTATGAGAATTTTTATACCACCATAGACTTTCTAGTTTTTAAATTTATTTACGAGCTAAGTGTTCAAAAAACAATTATTTTGTCGAAAAATGATAGTATACGAAAATTAAGAGTGTAAAAATATCTGGTATTTTACGGTATCCATTTATAAAAATTAAATAAATCCGTTAAATTTCCAAGAAACGCTGCACTGAAAAGGAAAATAGGTTTTAAGTTAAAATGAAAAATTGGAAACATCAAATAAAAATTGAATTCATAGAAATTTCTGTCTGCTTATACGCAGAAGACAAGCAGAGCCTTCTTGATGTAAGATGGTCATTGACGTTAAGGAATATTTATTGCTGATTTTCACTTTTGAAATAACTTTAAAAAAAGGCATTTTTGATATTAGAATATTTTTTTATAAAATAAAATTTTCCACCCTCTTGTTTTATAGTCTAAAATGTATACAAACCCTTACTACTTCATGCAATTCGAGCTTCACTTTTAGGCTTTAGTTTTTTCGTGTAAAGGTTTTTTATACAATACAATGAAACGAAAAGAATAAACGTGGCGTAAACCTTAACGAGCTTCATGACCATTCGGGTATGGACTTAAACGGTCTATAAGTACCAATAATGAAACTTAAAATTTAGACCCCAAAAAAGAATTTTCTAAAGTAAAATAATCGAGAATTTTGGAATTATTCCATCGTGAAAATTACCACTTATATCCCAATTAGTACGCAGTAAATAAGCAGAAACGGTTCGAAGATAAAAGCATGAAGATTTATAAAATCACTTTAGACCTACTTGTTCAATTACATCCCACTGTTTATAAATCTTTCTCTTGTGGTATATGCCATTCCAATGACATTTCAGAGCCATCAATACATTCATAGTTTTGTTTCACGAAAAAAAAACATTTTTAAATCTTTGCAGTTTCACTCCACCCTTCTCTGGCAGGTGGTGAGTCTCTTGTGCCACGTGCTTGCCTACTGCAACTCGTGCGTCAACCCACTCATCTACAACTGCGCCTCCAAGGAGTTCCGACAGGCTTTCAGAAGCGTCGTCGGCTGCATCAAAGAAGCGCCACCCTGTAGCAGCACCAACATACAAGCCACCAAATTGGTCGAGCTCCACCCAAAAGCCAAGACCACCCAATAAGCAGTGCTCATTCTCCGCTTTGGTGATGCACTTTTCTTGTGTTCGTAAGAAACTAGAGAGTTCGTGGTGAGTTATGGAAAGAACAGTTTTGTTGAAAGAGTTATACTCTTAGAAGAACAATTTTGTTCACAAAAAAAAGTGAATGTTCTAGAAGGAAGAATTCGCGTTAGATAATTATCTAACTCTCATAAATGAATCACAATTCAACATGCTCCCTCTTCTCACCTAATTCATTTAGACTTGATTGCAAAATTAGAATGAATTATATCGGTAAGTATTAATAAGCTTATGACTCTTCATCCGAGAACGATTCAACCCAAAATAATTTTTAAACGTTTAATGGAACTTTGTTATATTTATTTCTTTTGCAATTGTTCATTTGTTGAAAAATGAAATTTTAAATTTCCCATTTTAAAAATATTATTTTCGTAGCCGAAAACTAGGAATTTTTTATAATACTAAATGAGAATTCTTTTAAAGTTATATAATAATATAGCAATTTAGAAGCATTTTATATGTTTAAACAAATATTTTGTGGTGCTTTAATTAAGAAACAAATGTCAATAAAACTTTTTTTATTATCTTTTCATCTTAATCAAATTTGTATTTTTGAAGACTGATATCGGTATATTGATTGTAGGAAATTATTATATGCGTTTTTTCCTATAAAAATATAAATAACTACTTTTACTGAGTATCGTAACAGTATTTCCTGAATCTGTTTTTTTATTATTTTATTAATGAGATTTCAAGTAAAGAATTAACTTGAAATCTCAAGAATAAAATAATACCTTAATTGAATAGTTTTTTTTTTACATCTTTTTATAAATTATTTAAAGATTTTATTTTACTCAATTAGCATGTTAGTTTTATGATGTATTAGAGCATTGAAAAAGTTCTATACGAAACAGTGTTTTGAGTGTTAATAAAGCAAGTGAGAATGAAAACGGCATGAGCCTTGACTAAAAACATGAACTTCGTTTGAAGGGCTTCATAAATGAAAAAAACTCTGTAATGTTTTCTGTTGTTTAAAAAATCATCTCTATTTGATTTGTCTGAGAACTGCAATGTTTGTTGTTAAATAGGAAATCAACCATATCGGTTTAAATAATCTTATTCTTTGTGAACTATTTAACTTTTTAAAGTATTTAAATCTTTTTTATATTATAATCTCGATAAACTTTATTCGATTCATTTAAATATAAAAAATAAATATATAATAAAGAAATTATATTTTAAATTCAAATTAATGAAAAATATAAAAATTTTACTATTTAAAATTCTTGAATATTTTCTCTAAATTGAAAAAAATTACAAATTGGATTATAAAAGAGTTAGAAAAAAAAGTTAAATTAAAAGAAATTATTGAAGAATGTATTTTTAATTTAAACCGTAGTAAACCACTTTAAGCCTCAGTTTCTGAACTGAAAAAATAGAAAAATTAATTTTTTGCTTAGAAAAAATACATTTTAAATGCCTCAGTTCTTGAACTGAAAAAATAGAAAAAGTGATTTGTTGCTTAGAAAAAAAACATTTTTAAATGCAGGTTGAATATTTTAATGTGCCATCACATGAATGTACAAAAATTATGAAATCTTGAACAAAAAATAAATAAATATTCAAAAAATATATTTAAATTATTATGGGAATAACTATGTTTAAAAAATTGAAACTATCATTTTATTATTTAATTTTATAGACAAAACAATTAAATGAAAATGTAAAATAGAAATAAATACTATGAGACAATTATTGCCTATAATGGAAATAGTTCCGACAATTATTATCGAAAGACAATTTGACAGCGATTAGGAACTATTTGTTGCTTTTTTAAGAATAGAATCAGCAGAAGAAGATACATGCTTCTTAATCAGTTAGCGTAAAAAACATAAAGTATCATTTGCTTTAATTTCTTTTACATACAAATAAAGATTTTATTTGAAAGACTGAGAAAAAAATAATTGAGAATTTTTTTTCCAAGTCATATAATAGTTTAAGCTTCTATAGATAATTTGATTATCCCACAGGGAATTAGCCAATCAATAATGCAATATTCACATTAAACTGAATATCGAGTTATTTAAACGAAATAAAAAAGGGTTTTAAAACCACGTACCACCTCTGAAGAACTTCAAAGGCTAATTAAGTGGAATTAGACTTTAAGGAAGAAGATGCCATTTCAAATTAGATTGAAAACTATAAAAGTAAAAGAATCTTTAAAAGGAAGTTCAACAACTATTTTATTAGGCTTAATTACGCTTTTAAAAACTGTCCGCAGACAAACTCAGTTTGAGTCCTTAGTTTCATACTGTGACGGATGGTTTGACCTTCATAATAAATAATTTAAAAAATGAAATGTTCAAAATTTGGAATTTGAAGTATTAGCTCTAAAAATTTCTGCACCATTGGGATTGACCTAATTTATATCATGTCTTCCAAAGTGAGAAAAGTTGCTTTTAAATGACGGATTTTTTACAAGTCCTTTCTTGGTACATTTTATACAATATAAAAATGTGCTCGAGCACATCACACAAAAAGTGAGCAATTCAAAAATACTTGAAGGTCGTTATCGGTTTTTAAAGTTTTGAAGATTTTCTAGACATTTTTTAAAGCTAAAAAAGGATAGGATAGTTTGCGATCACTGCATAATTATTATATAGATTGATCGAGTCTGCACGTGCATGACTGGATTAAAATACGAACCTAATTCAGATTAAATCAACTATTCATTAAAAAAATTCCCACGAGGTCAATCAATTCAGAAAATGCATTATAGACCTCTTTTTCTCTAATTCGAAAGCACTATTTAATAAATTTGTTAAATAAAAGTTTTAAACCCCACATAGATTGTAAATTCATATATAAATATAATTTAATAAGAAATAATCTTAATAATACGTTCAATCACCCCTCACATTCAACTTCACCCACATCACCATCATCATCATCATCGCCACAGCATAAGTATTAAAACAGCATCATTATCATCACCATAGCACTATTATTCCCACCACAACACAATTATTCCTAAAAAAGCATCCTCATCACTATCATTATTTTTTTGAACCCTGGTGTGCAAAAAAAGGGTTCTTGCCTAAACTGAAATCTTTGTTTTATTTCTTTTTTTCTTGTTGCGGCTCACCTGATTCAGTACCGCCATCCTCTGAGAAACCCAACAATCAAGAAACCCTTGCTAGTTAGAACTAATTTATTCTTCTTTAAAATTAACATTTTAAAATCTTGTATTTAAACCCGTTTATTTTACAAATTTATTTATTCGTTAAAGCTGCTAAGCAAGGAGCTGGCAAAGAAAAATATTCTGAAATAATTCACGCAAGAAAAGGTTTAAATGCACAAAAAATTGCATCGTAGAGAGTAAAAATCTTTTCCATAAAATTTTGATAAAGTGTTACGATTAGCCCCAGTGGCGATCGACAGCTGTATAATATACAATGTGTATCCTATATTGGCACTCTTTCTCATCATGTAGGATAATTTTTCATCATCTTAAATTATTTTTCACCATGTTAAATTATTTTTTATCATCTTACATTATTTTTCATCATGTTAAATTATTTTTCATCGTGTTAAATTATTTTGCATCATGTTAAATTATTTTTCATCGTGTTACATTATTTTTCACCATGTTAAATTATTTCTCATCTTGTTAAATTATTTTTCAATCATGTTAAATTATTTTTTATTTGATTTAACATTTGATTTTTTCAAATTTTGTAGCTCTAATTTGTTTCTTATTACCCGGAATAATAAAAAACCAGTGGTTTTAAGTTCTAGAATAATATAAAATGAAAACTAGCTCTCATAAAAAAAGTATTTTTAAATTACTTATTTTTTTTCTAAAAAAATTATGTCGAATAAGAAGAATATTGTTTAGTTTATTGCATGTCACTCTTTCATCCATGATTGTCGCATTCAAAATGTATTAAAAGTTGTAATCTTGTTTCTTTATTTTCTATAAAAAGTGATCAAAAAGAACAAATAATTGGCATACTTTTTCGATTCTTTGCTAGACTCTTTAGGTATCAACTCCGCAAATTATTCGAGAACTCAATTGAACTTACTACCATACCAAACGGAAAAAAGTGTTGTTTTTTATTGACATGTTTTATCAATTAAAGAGTTTCAACTGTTTATTTATCTTCTGAAAGTTTATTTGCAAGAATTTGAACTTATATAAATTTTATTTTTCAATAAATCTAATTTTGTGTTTTACTCACCGTTCGCTGCTGAAGCGTGGTACTGAATATAATTTATCAAAAAAATCATTATAACTTTAATTTTTCATTAAATGAAAGTTATCAGTGTTATAAATATTTTAGAAATTGATTTTTTAAATTAAATCTTTTTCATACATCGGTTCTTGATAATCTCTTGGAAAGTTCTGAAATAGTTTTGGAAGGTTTGAAATAACTGAAAAAATAGATTTGTTTAAATAATTTTAAATGACCAAATGTTAGAAACATTATTTTTTGATTTAATAGTTTTTAAATTGTATGCCAACGACGCAGACTCATAGATTAAAAAAATTAGAGCAGTGGCATAGATCGAAATAATTTTATCGTTTTATATTTTTTGTCTTTTTCCAAATTAAAATATTATTCAAAAGTTTTTGTTTTATATTTTTTCCCAATTAAAATATTATTTAGAAGTTATGCATGAGTTTACACTCGGGGGTTCACAAGAACTGAAAGTATTAGGACAGTGTTTTAAAAAACTTCACTACGTGATGCTAATTAACAAATTAGCTTTAAAAATTGAAAAAAACTATTTAAAACTTGCACAACTATTTCAAAGTATAATAATAAAATATAAGAATGACGAGCATTATTATAGTGGCGTATAACCCAAACGGGCTGCTAGGCCACTTAGGCTGCAAAGTTTCATTTTTCTGAGAAGTCAAATTGCAAACGCTGTCTTTCACACTGTATCTTCGGAGCTTTCGTATGTCATCAACTATTACTTTTTGTTTCTGTATGTATATAGTTCACATAACACAAAATATGCATTTACATGAATAGCTGTAAAAAACTTGTTGGTCAGATAATCGATTAAAACGATAAAAATCGTGTTTCTTAACCGTTTTGCGCAAACTCTAAATATTGAAAATCAAGAAATGATCTAGTTGTGATTTTTTATGGGACGTCAAAATAAATTTAAAACTGATAAGTTTAAACAAAACATTTAAAAAACTTAACATACTTATTGTTTTACAATACTCTGAAACGAGTTTTAAATGTATTTATAAAAACAGAAACATATGCAATAATTGTAATGTGTATTTTTCTTAAAATATCAAAATATAATTTTTAATATTTAACTGATTTGCTTAATTAAAATTTTATTATTCAATTGAACTTTACAGCCTATTTTATGAAAGACGGTCGAAAATATCAAGGCTATAAATATAAATTCTAATTGAAATTTTCTACGCGAAGTATAAGTAATAAGATATAAAAGTGAATAATATATTGAAACAGAAAGAAATTTCACCGAGGTATTTAATTCTTCCCCGTATGTCGGCTCCAGCTAGTTCCAGCAGTACTTCTGCCTCTTTTTCGCTCATCGTCTCTCCATTCGATAACAAAAACTGTCTCAAATCATTCTTGTCAATGTATCCTGTGGCATTTGAAAACGTTCTGAGCTGTCTTTGTAAACAATGATTAATTATTTAAATGGTTTTTCAGCATTCAACCGAAGTACATAAATATCTTATTAGCCCCCACGTTTTTACACATGTTAAATAATACATATTTTTGTCTCCGAAGCCTTAACTACAAAAGACTGAAGAAAAAGACAAATAAATCTTGGAGTATTGTAAACTGGCCTATTTTGTATTCAAATTTTGTATCAACTTTTTTTAATATTGAATTTTTTTGAATATTCGCGTTGCCACCTCTTAGTAAAAGTCTTAATTTTTTTCGAAAACGCATAATTGAAGTGTTAATAAATCAGTCTAATTAAAGTGAGACAACGCGTTTAAGATATAAGTTTAGGAAAAAACCTATTTTAAGAAATGTTGAATAAAATAATTATTTTCTTGATAAATTATTTAAAGACTTGGATTTACTACGATATTTTAACTACCAAACTCAAATTCCATGAAGACGAACCCACTTAAGTTTTATAGATCTATTAATAATTTTTAATTGTAGGTAGTTGGTGTGGTACCGGTTTTGAGAGGGTCCAGAAGCATGAAGGCTCCAAATATGTCTGCGAAGGCATCTTGCTGCCACTCGAGCTTCAGAATACCATCCATCAAGTCCTCTTGAGCCACTTCGTCGTCTGATGTTGTGGCCGTAATTGGGTTATCTTTCTTCGAGAATTTATTTTGTTTTTGAAGTTCTCTTATCATCAATCTTCTTTAGTTTCATTAACCGAGCTTATTATTCATCTAGTCTTCCATTCATCTACTCCCACATTCTTCAACTTTTCAATCGTTCACTCATCATTCAGGCCTTGCGACGTGAGGTCGTTGGATAGTTTCAAGAGTGCTTCTTCGGTGGGGTTGAAGCCTAGCGACCTGACGAAGGCAGGCACGTTCTCAAGCGCCATCATCGGACCGCCGTCTTTCGAAAACAACACATAAATGTCCCTAGCTCCTTGAAACGTTTTAATAATTTAATATAGAAATATATTTTGTTTTGCACGCTTAAATTTTAGTTGTTTTTTTATAATTTTGAAATTGTAAAAAAAATTATCTAGTTTAGTTGTGCTTGAATACTAAAACAAAAAGTGTAGATTGATGTTTTTACTAATCAGTAGAGCTTGTTTATTGGCAGTTAGAGTATTTTTCTGGAAAAAAAGTTTCAGAATTACGTTTTGTAAATTGTAACAGCCTTAAATACATTCAGATTTTTGAAAACTTTCTTTTTTTTAAAATATGATTGGTTTTATCCGATATTTTATAAAGTATAATAATTAAATCTTATAAAAACCCTTTCTGACTCTTTTTCCATAATGAGAAATGGGCAAAGGAAAAAATCTATTATGTCATTTATTTATGCATCACAAACAATGGGAAGCTAAAAAAGAATGAACCAAATTCATCTAAAGCTGCCTATATAAATGGTAAATTTATAAATATTTAATAGCCGTATGCCTTATCTGCCAAGTTTTTGTCAATATGGAATTTGTTGAATATTATTATATATAAAAATTTAAAAAGTTGTATAAAAAAATCTAAATGTAAAAATTCATGTCTGCTCTTAATAATTTTTTTGAATATTTGTATTTTTGACATAATAAATTAAATTAGCTTTTATTGAAAAAATGCATGTTATTTTTTTATCTTTTTTAAAATCACTTGTCACGCAATTTTTATATGGAAAAAATCGCTCTCATAATAGATTTTTAAAATATTCTTTTTTTATTGTTTGGAGTAATCGTATTGTTAAAGTCAAGTAACTAAGAAAAGAGGCTTCTAGTACTACGTAGACTAATAAAACTTTGCGACTGAACCGGATTCTCTAATATCTTATCATGATAAATCGAATTCTGGTGTGGAGGGTATCTGGGTGAACTAGCAGCACTTATGAAGACTTGTTTGACACATAATTGTTAATACCCAACCCAAAATAGTGAGCAGTTTTGAAGCCCTTCCCTGGGAGAGTGATGATATACTAAGATGAATCTTATTTATTTATTTTCTTTCTCTATTTAATCATTTGATTTATTCATTTATTATTATAATTAAATTGTCCGTAACCGAGTGGCCTTGAAGCTCATCCGGGTTTACGCCACGTAAATAAAATTTGTCGTTGTATTTTATTGTATTAATCGAGCTTGTGAGCTGCTAAGTATTCTAAAAATGTCGCGATTAAACACTAAAACTTCCAAATTTATTAAAAATGTAAATACAATAAATGGTTTCTCTTAAGATAGAAGGCGATAAAGTTCGAACTTTGGGATTGAGACCAGAAAATTTTAAACTTTAGTCTTCTTGTTCTTTGCTCTAATAGAAAGTAGCCTTACAATGCTTCCAAACAATTCTTTAATATAATTCATATGAATCGGCTAAAAACATAAGTTGGAAGTTCTTAAATTATTTGTAATAAATTAATACTTAAACTCAACAGAATACTATATCATAAGAGCAATTTAAGAATTTACTCGTAAATGAGATTAAATTAATTAAATTAAAATAATTTAAACATTGCAAATAGATGGCAAGCATGCGTGTTAGGAGAGCACATTAGAGCAGCCCGTTGTTAATGATGTCATGTTTTGTTAAATTAAACTAAATTAAATTAAATAAACTATTAAACAATTAATGGAGAAATTAAGCTTACTTCTATAATGATCACTCTGCAATATAGAAAGTTCACCAAAGCATACTATTTAATTTGAAATTTAAATAAATTCATCATTCTCTGAAAGTTTTTATACGCCAATTGAAGAACACGCAAACCCGATCTTGAATGGAAAAACTAAATGTGAATATTGAAATCGATGAGGGAGAAATTTCTGCGCTTATCATGGTAGAACTAGCAAAAGTGACTAAATCATTTTTATTAATGCGTACATCAAAAGAAATAAATATAAATGAGTTGAATAACTTCTTTAAAAATGGGGTAATTTAGTTTCAAATGTTGTTTAAAATATTAAAAATAATAAAGGTATTGAATATAATTACAACTTATAATTAGCAAAATAATATAGCATTTTGCATAATTAAATTTGTAAATAACATACTTGAGGGTTATATACAGGTTTTTACGAAGTT
>OX030957.1:6595800-6597556 GCA_943735955.1 Piscicola geometra | reverse complement strand
TTGGTTTTGTGTTGGTTTTGTGTTGGTTTTGGGTGGGTTTTGTGTTGGTTTTGTGTTGGTTTTGGGTTGGTTTGGGTGGGTTTTGGGTTGGTTTTGTGTTGGTTTTGTGTTGGTTTTGTGTTGGTTTTGTGTTGGTTTTGTGTGGGTTTTGGTTGGTTTTGTGTGGTTTTGGTTGGTTTTGGTTGGTTTTGTGTTGGTTTTGGGTGGGTTTTGTGTTGGTTTTGTGTTGGTTTTGTGTTGGTTTTGGGTGGGTTTTGTGTTGGTTTTGTGTTGGTTTTGTGTTGGTTTTGTGTTGGTTTTGTGTTGGTTTTGTGTTGGTTTTTGTGTGGGTTTTGTGTTGGTTTTGTGTGGGTTTTGTGTTGGTTTTGTGTTGGTTTTGTGTTGGTTTTGTGTGGGTTTTGTGTTGGTTTTGTGTTGGTTTTGTGTTGGTTTTGTGTGGGTTTTGTGTTGGTTTTGTGTTGGTTTTGTGTTGGTTTTGTGTTGGTTTTGTGTTGGTTTTGTTTGGTTTTGTGTTGGTTTTGTGTGGGTTTTTTGGTTTGTTGGTTTTGTGTGGGTTTTGTGTTGGTTTTGTGTTGGTTTTGTGTTGGTTTTTGGGTGGGTTTTGTGTTGGTTTTGTGTTGGTTTTGGGTTGGTTTTGGGTGGGTTTTGGGTTGGTTTTGTGTGGGTTTTGTGTTGGTTTTGTGTTGGTTTTGTGTTGGTTTTGGGTTGGTTTTGGGTTGGTTTTGGGTGGGTTTTGTGTTGGTTTTTGGGTTGGTTTTGTGTGGGTTTTGTGTGGGTTTTGGGTGGGTTTTGGGTGGGTTTTGGGTGGGTCTTGGGTGGGCGGCTTGGGTGGTCGGTTGGTGGAGAGTGTGCGTGTCGTGAGTGTGGCGGCACGATTTTGAGTGTGGTGTGTGTGTGCGTGAAGTTACGAGGTGGTGCGTGTGGCCTCGAAAAAGAATAACAACAGGCACTCACATCGAGGGTGCTTGTGGTTGTTTGTTGTTGTTGAGTGTACGACTCGTTGTTGTTGTTGTTGTTGTTGTTGTTGTTCACTGCATCCTCTATGTGCATGCGGAATACCTCGCCCAGAGGCTGGCCATGATGATGATGATGACGATGATGATGAAGGTGGTGATGATGATGATGGGGGTGGTGGTGATGGTGGTGATGATGATGGTGGTGATGATGATGGTGGTGTTGATGATGATGATGCTGCTGATGATGATGTTAAATTTCACTCACCAGACTGAGCCTTGAAGCTCGGCGAGTGCCCCCAGGGTGAGGAGATGGAAGACTGGCAAGACCGCTCTAGAAGTAGTAGTAGTAGTAGTAGTAGTAGTAGTAGTAGTAGTAGTAGTAGTAGTAGTAGTAGTAGTAGTAGTAGTAGTAGTAGTATTAGTAGTAGTAGTAGTAGTAGTAGTAGTAGTAGTAGTAGTAGTAGTAGTAGTAGTAGTAGTAGTAGTATTAGTAGTAGTAGTAGTAGTAGTAGTAGTAGTAGTAGTAGTAGTAGTAGTAGTAGTAGTAGTATTAGTAGTATTAGTAGTAGTAAATGAATAAATAGATATGGCTAACAGGGTCCAAGGCGGTGGCGGTGTAGTGGGGGTTGTGGAGGAACTGTCGTGGAGTGTCGATCTCAGTCATGCTTTGATTATTATTACTGTTGTTCATATTGTTGTTGTTGTTGTTGTTGTTGTTGTTGTTTGGAGTATTATCCCGCGGTGATTTTGATGGATATCCCTTGCTTTCCCTGATGAGAGTCTGTGTTTGTTTGTGTGTG